>SWBF01000036.1:0-248466 GCA_023848595.1 Aureobasidium sp. EXF-10727
TAACCCTAACCCTAACCCTAACCCTAACCCTAACCCTAACCCTAACCCTAACCCTAACCCTAACCCTAAAGCTATTGCTATAGTACTACTAGTTATAATATATATACTTGTTATATAGGCCTAGTTTCTTAGTCTTATAATTTATATAATTTTAGGCAAAGGCGCTTCTATATAAAGAGCAGCTAAGATGTGCAGACGGCTTGCCTAAATAGAAACGCAAATCACATTTGTTATAAAGCTTAATTATGTGGCTAGCATTGTTGGTATTGTTCTAAAGAGTGTGGCCGGTATGGTGGCGGGTAGCAAGGTTAAGGAAATGGCTTACTTTGTTGGCCTAGAGCAGTAATAAAGGGCTCTAAAATTGGACATTTCGGCGGTATATATTTGAGATATGGTTGCTTGATATTTGGGAACATGTAACCAGGAAACACCTTGCCTTCTTTTACAGGTACACCACTTCTCGCAGTGGTCAAGGATGGTAGCCGACGTCCTGCTTCATGCTGGGCGGACACGACTAGTAAGTATGGTTCAAGTCGATCACGCGCTCTGGCTCCAGGATCGTCTGGTCGTGGGGCGCGAGCAATCTTGTCAAGAGCGACTTGGTCGACGACAATGAATGCGGTAAAGCGTGCATCCGTCCAACCAGAGCGGTCTTGAGATCGGGACCACGTTGCAAGATGGAGGCGGAGGTCATCAAGGGTTGCCTGGTCCAGCGAGATGTCTTGTATCGGGATATTGTCGAGACTTGCCATAGCAGCCTCATAGAATCCTTCCTTCCTTTTGAAAGCACGTCGGGTGTAGTGTGCAAGGTAGGCTCCGATGGTGTCGATGGCTTGGGGCCACGGACGATCGGATTCTGGAGTGTAAGTCGTGCGATAGACAGCCCATCCCCAAGGCCCGAGGCAGGACATGATGCTGGCGTGTACGCGATAGATAATATCGCAATAAGATTGGTGATATTGTTGTTTACTGGTGCCAAGGTCAAACTCTTGCCGAAATTGCGTACGGGCAGCATGAGTAGGTTGAGGTACTCAGTACCATTGCGGGGATATCAACTTGTTGTAGATGGGCAGAGATCTGGGGATTTTCGCCAGGTTCGGAAGCTGAGCGGGAGCGATCAAGAGGTTCCCAGACGATCGCGCGTCACAGCTCTGATTGTAACCCACCATGTCGTACAGATGCTGAACCAAAGCCTGTTGGAGTCAACCTCGCGAGCCTGTAAAGGGTGACTACCCATCGAGAACCTAGTTGTGCTCGGCGTACAGCCTGTACTCGATCCTACATGGCATCTCTTGACACAAATGATCTGCTAGACACCCAAGGCACGGAATCAATCGCAGTCCTGGAGACTATAGTCAGATCGGGAAACTGCTCGGCATGCCGATTGGCAAGTTGTCGAATTGCGGCCAGAATTCCATGGTCAGGCTGTTGTTTTCTAGGTTGCCTGCCATTAAGTCGCTCCAGAGGCTGTCATGTCCGGTAATCCACAATGGATCTGAATCGAACGTCGAGATAGCCAAGTGGTCAGATGTATTCTCCGTCTCTTGGTCGGGTCGATACGTGTTGCTTGTAGATTTTTGAACCTCGCCGTTGGTCGAAGTTGGCATCGTTTGTGTGACCGACATGCTGATCTCACGGGCCGCCTCATCACGCTGTAAAGCAACATATTTGCCTGTCTCAGCAGAAAGACTTTCAAGGATAGGACGATATCGCCATACAGGTGCACTCTTGACAACTGTTCTGGCAAGATGATCCTGTCCTTGCAGAGCTATCTCGTAAAGACTTCTAATATTGATCGCAGAGGTCGTGGTTGTGTCAAACAGATCGGCAGGAATGCGACGGCGGCTCACCTGAATGATGTAGATGTGAATGATAGATATGGCGGAAAAGGCAACATACTGGGAGAACCAGAATGCGGGATACAGAACTTGATAGCGCGGAGTACCACTGATTGCTTGAGTGACCTCTTGCGCCGCATGGATACAAGATCGTAGCTGGTCACGATACTGCCTGATTTCTGTTTCTGACAGCTCGGTAGAAGGGTCTCGCAGCAGAAGAGGTCGGGTCACGAACATAATCGCATGAAGACGTGCCAATGTGAGAATAGTATGTTGACGCCGGAAAGATGGAATCAAGCTGCTAGGATGGATGGCGCCAGACAATATCGGTGTCAACTTTGACTGCCAATCGCAAATCTCATCACTTCGTCGGGCAGCTGCTTCGATGTGTGAGCGATTTGTGGTGCTTGGCAAACGATTCTGTTCTTGTGAAGCTCTAGCCAGGATGATACCGATCTCGATATGTGCAAGGGTAGCGTGAAGAAGACAGTCTCGTACGTGCGTCTTGTCCTGCGGTCGAACGCCTTCTGGAGTAAGATCTTCATCATTCACAATCTCAGGAAGTTCTTGGTTAGTGTCCTCGATGTGCAGCAATGACATCCGACCCATGACAATGCTCAAGTACTTATCCAAGGTGAAGGCAGACCAAAATAAACGTCTTTGCATCTGCACGATGATCTTGTTGCACGTCGAATCATCGGTTCTCTCAGCACGCCTCCGATGTATACCCACCGCTTGCATCAGTTGAACCATGGTGCCGAAGGTAAACAAAGCCCTATTTGGTCTGGATGATGAAAGCAAGTATTGAACCGCAGCAAACCTGGCTTGCACAGACTCAAGTCGTGGAGGGCCACTTTCTTGTGAGAGCAAAATCTCAGCTTTTTGGTAGTACATCTCGCTTGACTGCCAGCCTGGTTGACTATCAACCGTGTTACCATCAGAGTCAACAGTAAACATGGCCGCTGACGCAAAGATCAACAAGACACATGCTATAGCAGCATCTGAGATCTCGGCTTTGTCGTAGATGCAGTTCAACCATTGCTGGATGGTAGGCTCATGCATGTACCGATATGTTGGTGATGAAAACTCGAAATATCTTTCGAGAAGACGAGCAGCGATCCTGTATTCAGGCCAAACAAATTGTGAAGAATCAGGCTGGCTAACTTTGGCATCGCCGAACGAGAGAGTGCTGGTGTCTGTTTCGGGATGTGACTCAGATCTTCTGATAAGATCCTGCATTGGGCCACGATCGGAGCGTTGCAGTGCTTGACCTAAGAAGGATTGTGCACTGGAAGGTCCAAGATACTGTTCAGCGATGGTTTGTTGCTGCTCTGATGTCGGTCTCCGAACTGTCGATCCCGGAAGAACAGGGGGGGTTGCTCTTGGGTCGATGTCATCATGCGAATCGGTAGCTGTGTCGCGATTGATCTCAATACAAGAGAATGGAACAATTGAAGCGGACTGTAGCCCTACGTTCAGGTTTGCTTCCTCATGTCCAGATGGAGTCGAACATGTTTGACTGGTGGCTGCATGTCGAGGCGCAGAATTTGTGAGGTTGAATCTTTGTGGTGCTGGAGAAGGAGGGACAGCAATACCTTGATCAGATCGATGTCAGCACATGACTTCCCAAACGTGGTGTCGGCAGATTTTGATGACGGATCCCGGGCCAAGAGAGGCGTTGAACAGTGTTGACATGAAGCACAGCTTTTCCGCCGTCGTCGGACGTCACACGTTTTTTCGAATCGCAATCAATGCCACAACTCATGCCTGTCGGGATATTGGTTACGCACCTCTGTTGTACTGCGCCTCATAACTGCAAGTGCCTTTTACACTGACGCAAGGCGCACACGGATGGTCGCCGGTGCAGCGCTTCTTTCTTGCTTTGCACGCATCGCAAGCCCGCGTGACTTTCTGGCGTTTACGCGGGCCTGTCTGCTCAATTTCAGAGCTCAAGCTGTTGTTCAACGGTGTTGTTGATGTTGCATCTGCAGCGACAGAGTCTGCCATGTCATGAATGTGGTTTGTCGGATATGTGAAGATGAGAGGAGAAATCGGGGGCGGAAGCGGAAGCGGAAGTCAAAGCGGAGAAACAATTGCGTTGTGGCTGCGGGAGAGGAGGAACCCTCGGACATTGTAAATCCGAGCTGCGATGCGACGATTTTGCTGGCAACAATTCAACAACCGGATCCAATCCTGAGCCAGGCGTCTGATTTGGATTTATCTACCTGATTTGTTTACCGTAGGAGTTGGGTATATAAGTTCTATCTGTATAATGAGTTGTTTTCAAGGAAGTGTTAAGTCATTCGTCTTCTAACGTTTGTATCAGCTCCTCACTGCAATTACTTGAGGACAAACCCATGGGTAAGAGCAATATCTTTTATTTGCAATCAACAACCACTCTGTAATACTGACTCTATTCAACATCCAGTGTGAAGAGAATCACAGGCAACGATAGAGACCCTTTTTGATGCTTTCTCAAGGTATCTTCCACGGTCAATCCTGCTCAAGGTCATGGCTAAGGTTACGACCCTGTCAGGGAAGCTGCTGCCAAGCACTTTCGACCGAGGTAAGCACCACCGAGACGAGACTTCCGAATCCCCATACAGATCGAGGCGCATCTTTCTGTCGAGTACGACGAGCTCAGGAACCAATGAGCAAATCAGGTGCAAACATGCATGCTCGCAGAGAGCATCACCCATCGTTGACATGCCCTGGATCCAGCCTCAGCCTCCGCGACCAGCCGTCTTTCCAACAAGGAAGGTCGTTGATATGCAGCAAGCACAACGTGCTCCAGACGATTGGTCTCAGACGCTTCATGCGAGGAACGACAAGCAACTCTCTTCCAAGCCTCCATCGCATCCGCCAACTGCCAAGCCTTGGCGATCCGTGGACTTTTCGCAGAACAACATCACTTCCTCACCAAAACATCATCCCCAACTTCCAAACTCTCTTGTCGACAAGACCACGCCGGAAGCGCCTCGCGACTTGGCACACGCGGCAGGAAATGGTAGACTGTTCCTTCTCGCGTCGCTCACCACGCGATATCAGCGTGGATTTACAATTTTCAGCCTGCATGGCACTGCCTGGTGCGATCATTGGCTGATCCGATAGTGAAGGAGCTGTGAGAGCTCAATCCCGAGGTAAGCTATGGATCGGTATAAAGCTGCAACAGCTCCAGATTTTGTAAAGAAGATGTAAGTCGATTCGGTCAATCTTTCCCCTGCCTTCTTCCATTTCCCACATCGTTTCAAGATGCGCTTCAGCACTGCTTGCTTCGTGTGCACTGCTGCCATCATTGGCCAGGTATCCGCTCAGACCTTCCAGCGCCTTGGTGCTTGTCCCACTCTTGGGTGCATCTTTCCGCCCGACCAAAGCGAATTTCTTCCTGGCCAATGGTTCGACATCCGTCTCGAGACTCACGCTCCCCAGAACGGTAGTGAAGTCGTGCCAGGCTATCTTACTCCGGACGAAAAGTTCACTTTCACGATCGCTAAAGATGGTAAGCAAAAGGACTGCAAGAGCGCTACTTCATACTTCAAGGTTGCCGAGCCTGCTATCGAGAGATGGAACTTCACCTGGTACGAAGATCTCTTCGCCCAGGCTGCCAAGACACCTTCGTTGGTAAAGGTCGCTTCGAAGGCGTACAGACAGGTTGCTCTGTACGAGCCTGGCAACTACATTGCTACTCTCACCTATGGCAACGGCAGCGTCACGCAGGCTAACTGGACTGTTCGCGACGACAAGATCTCGCAAAAGGCAAAGAACGTTATCATGTTCATCGGCGATGGCATGACTACCAACATGATCACCGCTGCTCGTCTGATCGCCCACCAAAGCGTCAACGGCAAGTACCAATCTCGTATGGCAATGGACAAGTTCCCAGTTCTTGGGCATCAAATGACTCATTCAATTGACTCCTTCATCACTGACTCTGCCAACTCGGCCACCGCGCTGTACACTGGTCACAAGAGTACCGTCAACGCTCTTGGTGTGTATGCTGACTCGTCGCCAAATCCTCTTGACGATCCCAAGGTCCAAACCATCGCCGAGTTGTTCCACGAAGTCCGTGGTGGTGGTGTTGGTATCGTTTCTACTGCCTTCATCGCCGATGCTACCCCTGGAGCCCTGACCGCTCACACTCGTAACCGTGGCCAGTACGGCAACGTTGTTGATTCCTTCCTGAACGGCATCACCAATTACACCTGGCCCTCATGGAACGGACCAGACGTTCTCTTCGGTGGTGGTGCTGAGCAGTTCATTCCGAGCAGCAAGTCTTTCCAGGGCAAGGACTACTACAAGGAGTTTCAAAGCAAGGGCTACAACCTCATTCAGAACAACACTGCTCTCAAGGCTGCCCCCAACACTGAGCGGACTCTCGGTATCTTCTCCGTCTCGAACATGGCCAAGTGGCTCGACAGAAATGTCTACAAGAACAACACTCAGATCCCCAAGACTGCCCCTGACGGCAGCAGCGGTGCCGCAACTGACCAGCCCGGTCTCAAGGAGATGACCCTCAAAGCCATTGACATCCTGCACAAGCGCAACCCCGACAAGGGCTTCTTCCTCATGTCCGAAGCTGCGTCCATCGATAAGCAGATGCACGTCCTCGACTACGACCGTGCCCTTGGCGAACTTCTCGAACTCGATGACACCGTCAAGGCTACCCTTAAGCATCTCGAGGAGATTGGCGAGCTCGACAACACCCTCGTGATCGTCACCGCTGACCACGGCCACGGTTTCGATGTCACCGGCGGCGTGGACACCAAGTACATGGACGCCCAATCCAGCGACCGCAAGAAGCGCGATGCAGTCGGCACTTACGAGCAATCCGGTCTGTCTCAGTACATGGTTGCCAACCGCTCTGCCCCTATTGGCAGCGACCAAAACCTTGTCTACTCTGCCGGTGTCGATTTCCCTGTCAACTGGGACCCTCGCTACACTCTGCAGTCTGGTCTTGCCACATTCCCTGATCACCGCGAGAATTATCGCGTGCACAAAAACGGACCCAGAACTCCTGCTCTCAACATCACTGGCTTCTCGTCAAACGACTACTACGTCAACTACATTGATGCCGTGACTGGCTTTGTCGTCAACGGCACGCTGCCCGTTTCTGCAGACCAGGGTGTACACTCGCTTACTGACGTCCCCGTCTTTGCTCAAGGGCCTTGCCAGAGTGCTTTCGGAGGTGTCTACAACAACGTTGACATTTTCTACAACATTGCTTCCTGCTTGCGCCTGCAGAGAAACAAGGCTCCCAAGTAGATGTTGATGATATACACATGTCAATTTCGAAAGATATCTTGGAGAACAGTGTCGGCCATTGCAAGGCTTGACCAATTTGGACTGTAAAACAGAATCGTTGGAGTGGAGGCGATAATATCAAATATGAATACACCTTGCTATTGCTCACGTCTCCCCAATCCTATGGCTCTTTGTGTCATGTCCCCAGCTGCCATGGGCTTTAACCCTGAATCCAACCAATCAATGAAGAATGGACTCTTAACTCTTCCATCTGAGCCGCTTCCTCATTTCCCTCTCAAGCAGCTGCTTGTCCAGCACGTACAAAAGCCATCCTCATACGCTACGACGACAACCCAGCTTTGTCGAATGGGGGTCCAGTCAGCACGTCAAGGCTCCCAGGGTTGACAGCGTTGAGATGTTTGTCGGTGATTTGCTCGACAGCTTTATTGCATGTAAGCGTGGCCTTGCACGACTGCAGAGAATCATGGCCGAGCCAGGGAGATTCAGACTCTCTGTCTTTGACAACCCCACTACGTCAGGTGCGGGATCGCTTGCGTCTGAGCGCAGGTTTGTAGAGAAGCAGCGACCCTGGGTTGTCGACTGCACGCACCCAGCAAATCGAAGTCTGCACACAATACGGCCAGTGTCGAGGCTGAAGCGCGGTTTGTTTCATTAAGCCACAGCTCACGTTAATATGGTACATTCTGACTTCTTCGTGCGCCCTGAGCGTCTCCCAGGTTATTGTTCGAAGCGAGTCGCAAGCTGCAAGCTGTCGGCCCCAGGCGACCTCGCTAGATCATCACCCGAAGCGCAGCGCTGTGGGGTCTCCATGGGGCACAGATCTGCGCGATACCGTGCCGACACGTCTGCCGTATACATATCTGCGGGGTCATCTTGACAATTTCCAACCTATGATCGCTGAATATCTCAGGTCCTCGGATAGCTGTTCAAGCACTCGGAATTGACCTCAGCCGGTCATCGTTCCTCAGAAGTATAAGAACCATGTCCGATCATTTTTACACTACAGAGCAACCTGAACATCTGCTCTTGGCGCCATGTTATTCCAAAGACTTGCAATTTCCAGCATATTGGGCCTGGTCCACGCTTCTGTAGCATCGGCTTCAGACGGCTTGACCGTCAATACTACCAGCGGAGAACTACAAGGATTTATCAACCAGACGAGCCCTGATGTTCGTCAATTCCTCGGCATACCATATGCTCAACCACCCGTCGGACCGTTACGATTCGCTCCACCACAGAATGCAGTCTTCAATCAACAAATCATCAACGCAACAGCCCTGCCAAACTCGTGCATGCAGCAATTTTCCAATGGCTCAACCATTTATACCGCCTACGAGAAAGAGTTCCTGATCAGTGGTGGACAATCTGAGGATTGTCTCTATCTATCCATCTGGGCTCCATCGGTGGCTGGCATCGACGCGAAAGGCTTTCCGCTTCCTGTGTTCTTGTACATACCCGGAGGAGGTTTCACTAGCGGAGGCCAGAACTCCATGTACAAGATCCCAGACAATTGGGTACAGAGAACGCAGTCGCACATTGTGGTCATCATGAAGTGGGTATAACGACACACATCCTGTTCGCAGCATGTCAGCTGACAATATGTAGTTATCGAGTCAATGTCTTTGGCTTCCCCAATGCCGCGGCTCTGGCTCACCAGAATCCTGGACTGCTTGATCAACGCAAAGCGTAGGTTCATTTCCGCTGTCGTGGTCCAAATCCATACTCATTATGCCGCAGTGTCGAATGGACATATGAGAATATTGCTCGATTCGGCGGTGATCCAGACAGAATCACACTAGCTGGACAGTCGGCCGGCGGTGCCAGCGTCGCAAACTATCCTTATGCGTTTGCAGACGAGCCGATCGTAGCTGGTCTGATCGCCGACTCTGGAGCCACTGGGATCATTGCAAAGTCAGACCCTACACATTCCAATTTTACGTCACTGGCAGGTCTCGTTGGATGTAGCAATCTGAATGCGTCGGCCGAGCTTGCATGTGTTCGTGCTGTCAGTGCGACCACGTTGGAGAACACGCTGTCAAACTATGTGATTAGCAAACGGACACCCGCCATCTCGTTTACTCCCACCGATGACAACATCACCGTGTTTACCAACTATACCGACCGTCTTGTGCACGGCCATCTCGCACAACTGGTAAGCCAACCTATGCCTGTGACTTTGCGACCGAGTACTGACAATCATCACGCAGCCACTCATAACCGGCTCCAACACCAACGAGGGAGCCGGCTTTGTGCCCTTCACCCCGTCTGGCCCTGGCAATGAAACGCTGTTCAAAACCACCTTGTCCATAATCGCGTGTCCCGTCGCAGAGGACGTCGCCCGTCGCGCCCTGTTTCCTACCCTCTATCCCACGTATCGCTATCTCTACACCGGGAACTTTAGCAACATCTCGCCCGTCTCTTGGTTCGGCGCATACCATAGCTCTGAGCTGCCTTTGATTTTCGGGACCCATGACGAGTACGGTCCTGGCAACTCTACTGCGTTTGAGTATGCTGTGAGTGAAACGATGGAAGCCCTATGGTTGAGTTTTATGGAGAGTGCTTCTGCTGGTCCAAAGAGGTTTAATAGTTCGGACGGCGGGTATTTTGCTTGGCCTCAGGCCAAACAAGACTCAAGCGATTTAGTTGTGTTTGCCAGAGATGGCAAGGTATTGCAAGTTGCAGATGCGAGACCATTGGTAGATAGTTTTTGCGGTCTATAATTTTTGGCAAGCAAGATTATGCTTCTCGTGAGAGTGGTTCAGATGGTCCAATTGGGAAGCATAAGTTGTGGAATTTAATAGGCATTGCACATAGCCAAAGATCTTAGTGACCTATGAATAAGCCTTTACTTGCGCGGACAAGCATCTTACATGACTGAACGACAGCACACAAGAGTCAAGAAACTGACTAGTAATCAGGAGATGCTAAATGTGATTCGAGAACAATGGAAGATAGTTGGAACTCTCGAAAGACGACCCCGTCCAGCTGACCTGAGTGACCACATTGCAAGGCCGCAAGCGGGACGCCATCTTTCCAACTTGCGTTCACCCACGATATCCACACTCGAGATGAACGTTCTGAAGAGACTGGTCTGTGATCAACATTACAGCTAAGAAGATGATACTTATAGAAATCAACTAGATATACATCCTTGCCTCGCCGTAGGGCAAAGCTAGTCAGCATAGCCACCACCCATCAAGCAGCATACGGAGACTTGCAACTAAAGCTCGTCGTAACACTACCCCCCGAAAGCGCAGTAATCAACGCCTCAATAGCCGCATAACAGCCCAACCCACAAACAACCAACGCACCCAGGAAATAGATGAGGTTAAGCGTAGTGACAAAAAACGTCTTCCTGTATCCGCGCATCCACCTTTTGATGCCACCGTCAACACGATGGTACTTGCCCGTTTGTGCGTCAAAGTGCTCTTCGGGGAGCATGGCGGCCTGCTTGACCATGAAGCCGATGCGCAGGAGGGCGGGGAAGGTGTAGGTGAAGTTGCCGATGCAGATGGCGCCGACGAGGGAGCTGAAGTCGCCGAGGAGGGGCACGGCGGCGGCAACGACGAAGGCGAGGGCCCAGTAGACGGGGACGAGGACGATCCAGATGAGCTTGCCAGCCTTTGCGGTCAGAGGTGGGAAGTCTGTGGGAGGGTGGGTCAGCGTGTGTTGAGATCAGCGGAGACTGGCCATGAAAAAACTTACGGAATAGTTCCATCAGAACGTTGCTGTAGATGACTTTGATGCCGATGTTGCCGTACAGTGCGGCGGCAATGAGACCACCTGAGATATTCATGTGTCAGTCCACGTCGAACGTTCTTCTTGAGATAATGTTACTGCTTACCGATGATCGACAAGATGTTGCCGGCAGTTTGAAGACTGTAGGATCCAACACTCTGAATGGCAGTATTGTACGTGTATTGACCTTGATAAGCGTACTGGAACAGACCAAAGAACATGTACACCAGGTAGATGAAAATGTCAGCGGCAAGCATGCCCTTCCAAAAGTCCCAAGGATGGCGCATCTCTGCAAGCAGATTGAAGAACAACATGGCGCCACCATAGGCGTAGATGATCTGGTCAATGCCCTGGAAACTTCCCAAGAAGCCAGTACCGCCAGATTGATAACCATAGGGGGGAGTACCCGCGAACGTTTTGATCGGAATGTGACTGTCAACCGTGCCGTCGGGGAAATTGGTGTCGCCGAAAGCTGTGCCCTTTCCACCAAAAGTGCTAAACATGGTTGCGTAATTAGGTGGCGAGGTGGCACTGGCACCGATAGCCAGGAAGGCGCAGATGACAGTGGTCCAGACAGACAGGTTTGCGAGCCAACCGAAGCGCTGCAGGGTACGGATCTGACCAAGAACGACACCAAGGATGGCGAGAATCAAAAGACAAACGATGAAGCAGAGACCGTTGCCATTCTTGCCATTCTCTCCGATAGAGATTTCAGAAATGGCGCCACCGTTGTTAAGAATCAAAACAGCGACCAAGAGAAACATTTGCAAAGTCTGGAGTATGTTGACGGTGTGTCTCATGGGAGCGCCAAAGACACGATAAAAGGCTTGTCCAAAGTCACGGATGGGGTAACGATCTGAATCTAGACTCAAGAAGGTCCAGTAGACATACCAACCAGACAAAGCAGCGAGACCGCCAAACACGGTGTAGAGGGCGACACCGGGACCGAAGCCAGTGTTTGCAAAAGCCCATCTGTAATCCTGTCAGTCAACATTGAGATTCTCTTGGAAGGGTATCCTGGGAGATACCTACGGAGCACCTGTGGGACCAAGGATATCGGTAGTGACCAAGAAGAAGATCGATGTCCACGTAGCCGTTCTCGTAGCGCGAGAAGCACGCCGCCAATCCAGATCGGTGACTTGTGCAGCGTTTGCGTAGGTTACTGGACGCCCACTATTGTTCTTGTCGTCTTCTTCAAATTGCTGATGATGTCCAGTGGAGAAACGACTTTTGATCATGCCTTTGAAGGTGAACCCTTCCTTTTCGATGGTCTTTTCGTACTCCTTTTCCTCGGCGCGAGTGATGGCAGCATAATGGAGGTATTCCTCGAACAAAATGTTGGGGTCATTGTGAACCAAGGCTGCTTCGATGCTGAACCCGACTGCAGTATCAGTGGGAGCTTCGTGACCATTGTCGAGGGCAAAGAGAGCGGGGTTCTTTTCTCCTTGACGAGGATCACCACCACCCAAGGTGAGGTTGGCGAGGTTCTGAGAGCCCATCGTTGGTGAATATAGTCGTGTGGATCGACACTCACGATTGACTACCCAAGCACCAAGACAAGAGAGTTCCGTGTCAAGGATAGGGGGTATTTATCTATCGTCGCGGGAGGAGACAGACGACAGTACATTGGCGTCACTCGGCCTTGCCATCCGCCGCGGCCTAACCGAAAGAGGAAGGAGAGCACACCTCGTATCTAACAAGACTTTGGCCAAGACGGGAATAATATCGCTCAAAAGCTTAGCGAAGCTTGCGAACATGAACGAGCGGGGAAATGCCTCGTCGCTCGACAAGAAGAATGATGTGCAAGTTGCTTGTCTGACTCGCAACCGACTTCGATTGTGTCTCCTGCGCTGCGCAACGTAGATTTCGAAGATATGCAGTCGTCCTGCAGGGTTCGACGATCCCGAGATCGAATTGCTGTCGCCAAAGCAAGCCGTGAAAAGACAGGGATAGAGCGCGTGGGATGGAGGTGAGCCACGCGGCCTCTATACCGTTCCGAACGATCCGTGGTTGTAACCAAGTCTAGATACGAGAGGAATTCGTGGGGTGTTCAAGACTTTGGCGTGGTCAGGCGGATATAAATAAAAGCCATTTGATACCGGATATTATTCCCCTAACGTCAGATGTTGATAGCAGGCAATTGACTTTGTGAAGTAAGCGAGAGTCCCTTGCCCGCAAGAGTGTTCCAAGGACGCCATGCTCAAGTCCTCTGAGCTTCCAACCATCCATATATATGCATCGCGAATTTGAACAAGCGCCGCAACATCGTAACCGAAACACCTTTTGATGACAAACAAATATCACTCGCGCCCCCTGACTTCCAGATCTTTGAGCTTCCTGGATAGCAGACTCTCCTGTCGCGTCTTAACGTCGACACTACCATCTCGTCTTTCAAAGACGAATGCTTCTTCTCCCCTCTCTTCCCTGTCCCAAGCGATGCTCGAGAACGCGTTCGTGGGTGCCACATCAACATCCATGTCGCCACGACTCTGTGGTCGGCTTTCCAGTGTCGGCAGATGCTCGTGCTGAGGTCTGAAAGAGAAGTGCTTGAAAGATGCTGTGCTGTCGACCGAGCCAGAAGAGGGCTGTGGGAACATGTCAAAGGAAGAAGCATGCGAAGGGAAGACGGCGCTGCGGCGTCTCTTTGCATCTTGCTTTGCCTTAGCTGCCACGTCCACGGCATCTGCTGTAGCAGCAGCCAGTTTCCAGACAGAGTATCTCGGCTCTGGCATTTGTATCTCTGTGCGTAGCTTTTCCTTTCCATCTGGCACTCGGTTCGCGAAGACCACTCTTGTGCCACCGTACAGGTAGTATCGCCCCTTTTGTGTGGAGCAGATGTTCAGATGAATCAGGTATCTGAGAATTGGTTTTTCTGTGATGCTCACATCTGGAAAGCGGGCAAGGTTGGATATGGGTTGATCAATAATGGGACCAGCAGAGTATGAGCGCTGACGAATGAATGTTTTTGTACCAGGGGGCATATCCGAAAGGTCGTAGGGCACGAGGAAGAGCTTGACGGCAGTCTTGTTTGGATTCTTGATGACGATCTGGAGTTGGCCAACTTCTGGGATGCGATAGGATCCAGCCGGTGCTGTTGTACTTGATCGTTTGTGAAGTTTGTGTTGGCGCCGGTTGATTTTGTCTTGATCCGGGTGATAGGACTCTGTTGTGTGCTGTGGGATGGCTTTGCTGTGTTCTTGGCCGTGATGATGTTTTCGTCGTCGGCGTGCGGCTTCTGGATCATCTGTCTTTTTCAAAGTGTTTTCTAAGTCAAGCATGCCAACGTAAGGACTGGGTTCTGGGTCCGTGGTAGTTCCCGACGCATAGCTGTAGAAGACTGCTGGGAACGGTATCGAGACGTGGGGTGGACATTTCAGACTTGGCTTGCAGTCACCTTTGCCGAGGACGCCAATCTGGGCGACAAAGTCTAGGGGCTTTGACGGCGTTGTAGACATGCGACCTCTGAGAATACTCTCCTCGTACGAGCCCACCATGGGAGCGTGTTGTAAGGGTGAAGCGTCCGAGATGGACGGGCGTCGAGCTGATGGAAAGGGTGACATGGTCAAAGAGGATAATGAGCCGATGGAGCGGCGAGGCTGATGTGCTTGGTAGGGAAAAGCACGCAATGATGAATGCCGGTGCAAGGGCACATGTGGATTCCTTGTCGGAGTGAAGTGGGGCGAGTCGTGGTCGGGCATGTCGTTGGCATTGGCCTGGTGAACGAGCGGACTTGTGGGTGGCTGATACGAGAAGCTGCCAGACAAGGAGGCCTGAGAAGCAGCCCTCGGGCGTTGCAGGAGCTGGGACTGAGTATGCCATGGCACTATGGGAGATGTCGCGACGATTTGTTGCGAGTCGTCGTCTTCTCGAAAGTCACCACGGTGCAAGGCAGAACGTGGTCGCGGAATGTCGAGGCCCAGGGCATTGCTGTCGTGAATCGGGAGTATTCGCGTGGGCGACGGCGGTGGCTCCTGCTGTGTCTCGACATTTCCTCTCGTCTTCAAACGCCTGATAACATCCTGCCTGTCGATAGCGGTGGGCGGAGTGGGTTGGCGAGTGAAGCCATGTCGGAGGTTGTCGGCGAAGAATGGGTTGTAGATTTGAGCGTTGCTGGCGTTATTGTCGGGGCTGTCGTATTTGGAGTGCGGCATTCTGCAGCTCAGAGCACATTGGTTCAGCTCCGAGCTGCCTGTGTTCGTGAAGGATATTCAGAGCCGGAGCAAAGTGTCGTGTGTTCCCTTTTGTCCGGGCGGTGAGGGCGAATTAGCAGTCGATCGGGGACCCTGATGGTTTTGCAATCTGATAAAGAATCGGCGACGTCAGAATGACTCGGTCGGCGCTCCAAGGGTGGTAGGGGATGGAATGGTGTGAAGAGTGCTGGCAAGGATACAAAGTGGCTTGTTGTAGAGTATCCCAGGTGGTCGGGCATAGAAGCACAGGCTGAAACAAAAAGAAAGAAAAGACTCGTCGTCACGCTGGTCGAGTCATCTGATGCAAGTGCAATCAGCCCAAGGCCGAGGCGGCGGAGCGTTTTTTCTCTCCCGCATTTCCATCAAAGAAATTCCACTTCTTGTGGGGAAAGGCAGCAACAAAGACCTTGACCACAACCACAATCAACACAACACGAGACACTATGGCTATAACGAAACGTCCCCGCGACGATGCCTCGACCGACCGCGCCGCAAAGAAGCACAAGAAGGGCTTTGTCGTCGGCCCCCAGAATCTCCCCGACGGCACCCATCGTCGCAAGAGTACGAACGCGCCCGTCCCACATAGCGCCATCACACGCTGACAATCTCCCTCGCAGCCATCCAGATCAAGCGCAATCTTATCGAAAAGGCGAAACTGAAAAAGGAATATGCAAAGCAAAAGCAACAAGCTGGAGACGACGTCCAACCAAAGCGTCCATCGACCTATGCCACCACAGACCACGACGAACAAGACTCGCCGGACGAAGTCGATGTTGAAGAAGAGGTTGAGGTGCAAGTGAAAGCGCCGCGACACACAAAACCCAAGCGAACATCTCTCTCGCCTGCTCCTGTCGCAGAACCGCCTCAAGAAAAGACAGAGTCAAATCTTACAGGCATCCACCACAGTCGCCGTCAAAAGATCATTCCCTTCGCCAAGGAACACCGCGCTGCTCAGCGTCAAAAGAGAGAAGCCGAGGAGCGTCGTGCTGCCTACGAAAGATCACAACAGGAGAGAGCCGAGAAGACGGAAGAAAGAGAGAGGTTTAGAAAGGCAATGGCAAAGGCAAGAAGTGGTGGCAAGAACGGTCAGAGGAAGCTGGGAAGAGAGAGTACCGTCCTGCTCGATCGCATCAAGAGAATGGTCCAGCAGTGATAAGACAACAACGAAGCACACCACTCAAACTTGCTGTAAGCGGGAAAACAAAAAGACACGGGCCGGCGAATAATGTCACAAATCTACCGATACTGGCCTCATAATCTACCAAGGGCATGTTCTCACACTCAAGGGATCGAGGGCCCCCCAGCATAAGAGAGCGCGCTATGCCCAGGTGCTTTCGACTCTCTGGCCGACTAGATCGCTCGACCCGCCCAGAACCCAGGCACTTATCACGTAGCGATAGGCATCGAGGAGTGGAATCGCGCCAGTCATTGCTTCGAGCGCCTAAATGCTGACAATGGCCCTGCTTGCCTACACGAGCGATAGAAGAATAAATACACGAGTACGTCGTGGCCTTGTGCTCCTGTGCTCCAAACAAACTTTTCGAATTCAAAATGTACTTCTGCGGTCCTTGGTCCTCGACACGGCTGCTTACTCTCGACTCTTTCCGTCCAGGCCGTTGACGTTGCAGATACTGCTTTAGAGACTTGCCTAGCCCACTAGTGCACTCACCATACAATCCTATTCTCTTGACAAAAAGACGAGGACGATATCGAAGTCGAACATATATGCACCGGAAAAAATACTTGATCCGAAACAAGCAGACATTACTTGAAGGGTTTTGTCTTCAAGTCTTGACATAGACAGCAGACTCTTCGACTAATTCTCGAAAGCCATTGACCGCCGTCAGATTTGCTTTTGCCAGACAAATTTGGATCAATGCATCACCGCTCATCATGAAGCCCTGTTGGAGGAATATTGATACTCTACATTGTCTCGCGCGTACGCATCCTCGGAGGCGTTATCTGAGTACTACGACTCTATTCCAATCCACCTTCCGCTCGGCATCTCTAGCTTACAACTCTGCCACAGACGTTGAGTACAAGTTTATGCATTATGCTGAGATCGGAGTGCCGTTGAGGTCTCTGAATGCATCAAATCGTTGGCTAGTGCTTGGTACGGCTGGAGCAGACTGAGCTCTCCATCTCCTTTCGAGAGAGTTCCAAGCAGGGGCCGACTGCTTCTACTTCAAGATTGGAGGCTGAGCTATCATGTATCTGCATCTTACGCAGACCTCCGCGGCTTTGGCTTGTCAGGCATGATGTTGTAGTCAATTTTTCAAGCTGTGCAGCTGAGAGCGGGGTCATGAGGGGTTACGATCTCGGCCGAAGTCGAGCTTTGTTGCTTGCATGCAGATGCGGAGATACATCTTCTTGATCTATTCGATCACTGGTATGCACCCCTTGCTGACTGCTTTCGCTTGGTCAAGATTCGGAAGTCACGCGGCAATCTGCGCCATACGCACAAGCCTCAAGCCCGAGCATTGTATTGTAGTATCTCAGTTGACCTCAGCGAATCCTGCCGCTCTGATCGAATCCAGGACAGCTCACGCCGTAGCGGTCTAGAGCACAGTGAGAGTCAATTCAATGCACCAGATCATTGGATAAATTCGAATACTGGTGAGATTTCTGCTATCAATTTGCAACATGGAACTCCGCAACGACAAACAGCAGCAGAAGCATTGCCCATAGCAGTTGTTTCATGGACAACGAAAGCCTCTCTTCCTTATATCCGATGAGCTGCTTCACAGGTGAGAGCAAGCCTATCAAGGCAGAATCTCGAGTTGCGGTGATACCGTGCATCAGATCACGAGTTTTCTGGTGTATGTCCTGGATCGCATCAGTATCCATCAACAACTCTGCTTCGATATGCAAGTTCGCCACGTATCGAGAGAATTGACTTGCTGCGTCTCTCAGCTTCTCATAATCAGCTTGTGTCATGATATATGAGTTCATCCGGCGAATGTCAAGGCCAAGCCGTACACAAGCCACTCTTTGTCTCTCGTGCTCGGTGATTGAGCTCTCACAGAGATTCGCTCGCGAAAGTGCAGAAAGCGAGCCTTCGAGGAGAATCTGCGGGTGTAATGTTTTTGAGATGAGAGTCTTGCAATCTTCGTGTGTTGCCAACATCTAGCAAGGATATGCGACTTTTAACGCTCGTGCATGCATAGCTTCACAGAATGTTCGTGGCGTTGACAAAGTCCGAAGTTCAGCTCAGAGTTGGTCAAGCCTCTGAATCTCCACAAACATGCAGTATGCACGATTTCGATAAACTCAACATGATATGTCGGTGCCGCCGACAAGCATGTTGCGGCCCGCTATCAGCCTCGCATCGCGTTCCAGCCGGTCACATTCAACTGGAGTAACGCAGCCGCGGAAACTTTACACAACCCCTCACCTGCAAGTCTCTGCTGGTACCTGTTATATAGCTCGAGAGGGACTATGTCCCAACAATTCTCCATCACTCTTTACAAACTCAAGACACCATGGAGAATCTCAAGTGCAACGCCGCCCAGGACCCCAAGGTCGCACAATATGTGCAAGAGACGATGAGCAAAATATTGCTTGACAATGAGGACTGCAATTGGGGAGCTCTACTAAGCGCTGGACCCAGTGCACTTGTTAACCTGGCTCAATGCTTGGTGGTTGCCAACTCTTCCGAGGCAGCTGCTCTGATCGAGCTCAAACAGCTTGAAGGCATGGAGTAAGCATCAGTGACGAGCACTTGTGAGCGTACAGTGATATCTAACCATTCTCCAGGTCGACTTCACTCAGGGCTAATCTGCAGCATCTCATTGACTTGGGCTTTGACGCGTTTTTTAGTGCCGAGACAGAGATGCAAGTGGTTAACATGACTACTGGCCACATATGCGGTCAAGATGGCACCGTAAGCTTAATCAAAAACGCTCGATACATTTCCGTCATAACCGAATCATAGATCGACAAGATCCTCCAGGTTTGCAATAACGAAAAGCTGGCTTCCGCCATGCTACAGGGACAACTCGATCGACTGGAGATGTTTTCCCAGAAATGTCTCGACCGGACAAACATATTGAACGAGAAGTTCACCAAATGGTCAGAGCTAGCAGATGTCATTGTCAGATCTTCAACAGCGCGGAGAGGTAGGTGGACGTCCGTGACTAAGCTTGTCCCTCGACTAAACGGGTGCAGACGAGAATGCAAGAAAGGAAAACACCCTCAAGGACGTTATGGAAAACACAACCCAGATGCAGGATCACCTCAAACAAGAGAAGAAAGATGCAAAAGCGAGTCGTAGAGATCGAGAGAAGATTTTCGAAGAACGCCAAAAAGCGCTGGAAATGGCTCAAGCTACGCTTGACGCTGAGATGAATCCGGGTATGTCAATAGCATACTAGAACTTTGGAAGACTCGCCGTACTCATGCGACGTTGAAAAGGCTATGCAAAACTGCTATACCAGTTGGTGAGCGACTCGATGGATTCCAGCGCTGTTGGGACGATCGCGAACGCGGCCAGCGCAGTCGCGGGTCCATACTTGAGCCAAACCGCTCTTCGGTTTGTACAGAGTCTACAACACGCAATCGATCCAGAGGCCCATACAGATCAGCCTGCACAAGACCAAAAGGGCACAATCATACGCGAAACTCATGAAGAGAAGACTGAGGATCAAGAGCTACTGGCGACAATGACAAAGCCGCTCACGCAATTGGGTATCAATCTTGAATCAGGAAGTCACCATGACCCTGCAAATATAAATTGGGATCGTGTGTTTGGCAAGGGCCAGATCGCAAGCTCAGACGGAGGATCGACTTTCAACATTACACTCATCACAAAAATTCTGGATGGAGTGGGTTCCAAGTTCACGGACCTCGCAACCGGGTCCCGACAAGAGATCCAATCACTTCAGGACCATGCGAGCAAGGTATGTGGGCGCAAGCTGTCACGAACGCTTTTTACACGTATGTTGATTTGTGTACTTTTGTTTCCAGCTTGCTCATGAAATCTTGGATGCTAGTCTCCATCAGGACGTCGAAACATCTTATGAGAAGCTTGAGGAGTGGAGGTCTCGGACCAGCGACATAATGGAAGCCCACAACAAGCTGGAAGAGAGACTCAGAGTCGAGGCTAAACAGCAAAGAGCAGCTAAAGTCAGTCTGCCCGCGGACGATAATTGTGATCAGTCGTTTGCTGACTTTTGCTCGGTAGAGAAAGCAACGCAAGGAACAGCGAAGCAAGGCCAGAAGGGGTCCGTTCTATGTTACAAATTGAGATTGAACGCTGACACAGGTCTAGACATTGCGATACACGAAAAAAGGGTCACAGACGCACTGGAAGACCTCCGCAATTCGCAAGATAATCTGGACAGACTGGCAGCCGAGGACGTGTCGCGGGGGCGGACGACACGCCATAAAATCACCAATCCCAGACTTCCGCACCCAGAGATACAAGGACAAAAAGAAGATTCCGGAGACAGCAATGGCAAGTGTCACTGCCCAAAAGAGCTTATACATGCATCTTAATGCTCCGGCTCTTGAACTGAGGTTCAGAGACAAATATCAAGAAAACCTCTGGATTGTGGGAATAATTGATAGGCCCGGACAAAGAGCGCTGCCACATGGGTAATTTCCAGACTTCTAATGAACACAAGGCCATTCAATAGACGATCGCAGAAGAGGAAGCAGCATGAGAAGATACACATCGATTTGAGAAAGAAGAATCATCATAAAGCATTGACCCCTGGAAACTCCAGCCTGGATATCCCATACATTCATTCCCTGTTTGACGCCGGCAACACAACTTCTTCGTTGAAAGTTCTTCTAAATCTTGTAAACCACACCACCGCTATACATGACCTTGTTGGCCTCATTCAATTCTGTCAACGCTTGATCCGCTTCTTGGGCACTAAACGCCTCTTCTCTGGCCCCCACCCTAACATTCACAGCAGCAACCAGTGGCTCCACATCCGCGGCGTCATTGGCAAACAACGGACCATCGATGAGCTGACCAAGTGCTGTCTGGAACACCGACAAGCGATGTGCAGAGATACCTTCGTTTTGCGTTTCCTCGATCTCTTGAGACTCAGGGGCCGCAGACTGAGATTGCGAGTCGAGGAGCTGGGATGCAGGACGTGAGGACGCGAGAGAAAATTGTGAGGACGAGGGTGGTGGGAGGGAAGATTGTGTTTGCGTCGTGTTTCTGGTTCTGGTTGCGCGAGGGGTGGCTGAGTAGAGATCGTCGTCTTCGTCTGGTAGTGCACCAGAGGCTGTGTGGTCATCTCCGTTGGCTGGTGTTCTTCGCGCGCCTCGTCTGGCTGGAGTGGTGCCGCGGCGGGCCGAGCTGCGATTTGTGGTTGTTGCGTCCATGTCTTCGTCATCCGAAGAATCGTCGTCTGAGGAGAGTGTCTCGGTGGTCGCGCGGGTCTTTCTGCGTTTTCTGCGCTCGTCTTCGGCGACCTCCTTGAACAGGGCAAAGCGAAGAATGCCTTCGGCGACTTCGGCATCCTTTTGTTCGACGCGGTTGGACAAGCGAGATTTGGCGTGTGCGGTACTCAGACGGATGAGGGTCTCCAAAGTACGAGCAGTCATGGGTGAAGTCTTGCGCTGGTTGCTCTCAATTTCGTCATTGCGCAGAGAGGAGTAGGTGGCGATGATGTGGTTCGCGGCTCCTGAAGTGAGGATGGGCTTGACTCTTGACTTGGCATACTGGATATACTTTTTGATGAAGGGGATGCTGAGAACCTCGACCTTGCGACCAGAGCCGCGGCCGACAGTGACCGTAACACCGGCGTGAAGCATGACGTTGAACTTCTCGTAGACTTCCGACGTCTTGTCAGCGTCGGCTTCTTCCTCGAGACCAACGCCGAGAGACTGAGTGGCTTGTTCGCGGACTGGAGCGCCTTCTTCAGTGCCTGGTTGACGGTATCTGTGCATGCGGAGGACGTGTTCAGACACTTGTCTGTCTCGCACATCCTCGATGTCGTCTGTCACGATGAACAGCAAATCAAAACGAGAGAGCAGAGAATCGGGCAGGGCAATGTTGCGGTGGGGATCTTTGTGAGTGTCGTATTGGCCGTAGATGGGGTTCGCAGCCGCCACAACTGAGCAACGAGCGTTCAGCGAAGTGTGAATGCCGGCTTTGGCAATGGTGACGGTTTGCTGTTCCATGACTTCGTGAATGGCGACACGGTCGACGTCGGACATTTTGTCAAACTCGTCGATACAGACAACACCACGATCAGCAAGAACCATGGCACCAGCCTCGAGTCTGCGTTCACCAGTCTCCTTGTCAGAGGTGACTGCAGCCGTCAGACCAACACCGGAAGAACCGCGACCAGTCGTGGCGATGGCAAGCGGCGCCGTGTTCAAAACGAAACGCAGGAGCTGAGACTTTGCAGTGGACGGGTCGCCGACCATCAGAATGTTGATGTCTCCTCTCAGATGTGTGCCGTTGTCCAAGTTCTTTTCCATGCCGCCTAGGAGCATGAGAAGGATGGCCTTTTTGATGTAGTCGTGACCGTAGATACTGGGAGCCAGAGATTGTGAGAGCAGTTCAAAGACCTTGCGCTGTTTCGAGATTCTGTTGATATTGCGAATGTCCGTGTCGGTGATGGTGGCTTGGGCAATGCCGCCGCCGGACTTTGACGAGAGAAGGATGATGTTGTTGGCGAGGACCAGCGTGCGGAAAGTCGAGCTGCCTGCACCAGCGTTGCGGTTGCCGAGCGATCTGTAGATACCGACGAGCTGGATGCGATCACCAGGCTTTACCTTGTCGACCATGTCGTCGTCCATGATGACGTCGACGCTTCTGGGGAGTTGGCCTGCGGGAGCACGCTCGGGCATCTCCTGGATGGAGATGGTCTGGTGGTCGCGGTAGGTGCAGAAGCCGTATTCGGTGACGAGCGGGTTGCCCTCGTCGTCTTCGGTCGGGTAGACGGACGAGCTGGCGGCGCCGTTCATGGTCATGGTCTGGTCCCTGTATTCGCGGAAGTGGAACGATGACTTGTTCTCGTTGTAGTGCACACTCTTGACGACTTTGGGGCGGACGAGGGAGCACTTTGTGACGATGCCTTCAAGCGAGACCATGTGGTTGAGGTGCTGGGAGCTCAGGGTGCGAGGATTGGTAGCGAACTGTCCGAAGCTGCCAAAGAAGGCGCAGTAGTACATGGTGTCCTCGGCCGTCTCGTGGGGGGGTCTGCCGGGCAGCGTGTTGACAATGTTCTTGACGGCGCGGTCGAAGGCCTGCGAAAAGTCAAAGGGCATGTTGAGGATGCCCTCGGCCATCTCTGTGCTGTGCGCGCGGATCTCATCAAGCGAGACGGGGAGTCGCCGTGACGAGCGACCCAGCATGACCAGGATGTCTGCTCTGTAGCTGCGCGCTCGGGGGTCGTCTGGCAAACCAACATCAGCGATTGTGCATGGCAGCAGTCAAGGAGAGTCTACATACTCGGGTCAAGGAACTCTTCAGCCGCTCTGATGCGGTCGCGCACCGCCTCATCTCGTAGTTGCAGGCCGTCCATGGTGTGATATGTGTGTGTGTCTTTGCCAGACGGCAAGCGTTTCTGTTGTTGATGGAATAACAGGCCCGAGCGTGTCGGACTTTCGTGGCACCGCGTAAAGTGTCTCTTGGCGCGTCAAGCATCAGATAAGATGAGAGATGTGCACCAGCTATCGTCTATCGACGGGCATATCAGGATCGACAAATCACAGGGCACCACGCGCAGCGTGATGTCAAGCCGACAGCGACCTGCAGCCAGTGACTCTTGTCTGCATGCGTGCGACTGAAAGTCACGCTCACCGCTCGACCGTGGCCTCTTTTTGCATTGTGCTGCACGCGCTGCTTCTTTAATCCAAGCCATGCGCCCTCGTGCTGCTGCAGCTCCGTCGCATTCTTGTTTCCTGCTGCTGCTTTGACGGCTTTGTTTTGTCCGCGACTCTACGACTCTTACGACTCACGATCCACTTTGCGCTTTGCTGCCTGCTGCTTTTTGCAGGCTAATTTCGAAGTCACTCGGACTGCCCACACTATCAACTGCAGTGCTGCCTTACTGCCCACCAATCGCTCTGCCGACGCGTGTATATAATAAAACGGGCTGAAGCCTTCAAGCCCGCTCACCCCGCCAAGTTGCTTTTCTTGTCACGCCTGCACAATTATAACAAAGCATATTCTATAACAAGGCCCAAGTCTGCATCCATCCAAGTCAAGGGGTCTGTCTGACTCCTGTCTTACTTGCATTCCTGAGACATTACGCTTCGACCCTTATAAATCTGCACATCTGCCCGACTTTTCTCATCACCTCCATAATCATGGCTTCCACACCGTCGGAAGCAGAGCAGAAAGAGGCTTATCAGTATTGGGGCTACCTTTTCAAGCAAGATCGAACAGGCACTGATATGCTCAAGAATCTACTGCGAGGCATACACAAAACTATAGTGAGTCATGACATGTACCTACACTATCGGCACAACACTAACTCCTCCTCTCAGACAAGCACATTCGACTCATCCGATTCTCCAGATGTCACTCCTTCTCAGATGGCTCAGTTCTACCGGGCAGTCAATGGCAATTACGACCCACTCTTTCTCTCGACTCCTTCCTCGACCATTGCATTCATCTACAAAAACTTGGGCTGCTTGCACAGTCTGCAGCCGTTGGCCAATCTTGGAGACCGCTATGCCGACCCCGTTGTACCAGCTCTCAAGGTTGAAGGGTATATCATGTGGCAGACTGTGCAGCTCTTGCTAGGGCCCGACGAACACTCAGAGTTCTTGCGGCAGGCTGTGCAGAAGTGGGACATCAAGAATCCGGAAACTGGAGACGCATTTCCGAGAATCCTGCCACGATCATGTTTTCCGTTACATCCCGACAGCAGCATGGTTGAATGGTATGAGGGCATGAGCAGCCGCTTGCGCCGCGAAGCCGAAGAGCAAGAGCGCATCCGAGTGCAGCCCATCGAGGACCGCCCGGACACACCAAACAACTCCAAGCACCATCGTAAAATCAGCAGATACTCGGACAATGCTTTGACTGATGACGAGTCACCCCCGGACCACAAGAACTTTGCTATAGCTTACTTCCGAGACCCTCTGTTCAGAACCATCGATGGCAGACCTGGTCTCGTGAGGAATGGTAGCCGCCGCAGGCCTCCACTTAGTCCTCGTGACTCGTTTGTGCACAGGAGCAAGACTGTCGCATCGACTTTCGGCAACGTCATCAAGAACGTGGGCAGTCCGCACTTGTGGGATGGTCACGCAGCTACCAAGGAAAAGGACAAGGACCGCGATCACCGGCGGCGCAAGAGTTTGCCTGACAAGCACCACTATCAAGACCTCGACAGTGATGGCGATCACGTCCGACAGTACAGCCGTCGGGGATCTGTTCAAGACTCGCCGCCCGAACACCATCACCATTACTCTCACCACCATGAATCTTCAAGCCGGCGACCGAGCCCAACGTACCACGATCCCAACATACGGCATAGACGTCCTCACGGTCCAAGCAGCCCACGCGAATACTTTCCTCCTGTTGATGACGAAGTTGACATGCGACGATCCAGTTCAGCCACTCATCTCAAACCTCGCTCGACGAGTCCACAAAAGTCGGGCTTCATGCCTTCGGTATCGCCATTGTTTGCCACACACATTGCACGAGAGGGCCATTGGCCGTCATCTCGCTCTCGACAGTCCTCGGCGCGAAGTCCCGAGCGGCCCGAGCTAGCCAGGCAATCTGGGGACGGAGGTAGCGGCAGCGAGGTCGGGAGCAACAGGGGAGGAACCAGAGGCACTCGGCCAAAAGTAACGAGATTTCAGGACTCGCCGGTCGGAGGGGTCAGTGGGAGGAAGTATTCGGTCGAATCTATGTATAAGTAGAAAAGCAGTTCGTCCGCTTTCAAACACAGAAGATGTGACTGCGGCCTATGTTTGCCCGATTGCGTACCCGCGCGGTATAAACCCAGACAATTTGCCTCTGCATGATCCGCAGTGAGGGGTACCTCATAGCCAAATGTTCATTCAACATGGTTGTTTGAGAGAAACAAATCACGAAAAGCATGTCGCGATGACCACCCTGTTCGCGATTTAAGCGAGAAAGGCTGCCCTGTTTTTGTCCCTGGAGCTGTTCAGCCGAGACGTAGCGCAAGGGTCTCGGTGTCGCGACGATAAGCGCGCGCGCAGACAAGACTTGTTGTGGCTGAGGACGAGCGGTGTGAGGATAGCTTTGATTCTGCAAGTCTGGCCTCGAGGCTGTGCTGGGATGTGTTTGTCTAGCAGAAGCAGAGCGGATCTGTGTGAGGGCATCACCGAATGCGACTCGAGGCAGACGGAAATAGGGGGCTGGTATGATGTGGCTTGGGCCTGGGCAGTGTGGGGTATTGACCAAAGACCATGTCGGTGCTGGGGAGCTTGCGTGTTCACGCTTGTGCCAACTTTCGTATCAAACTCCCTTTTGCTCCGTCTTTCTTTGTATACCTGTTGCCCAACCAATTCAAGATCACCGTCACTCCTTGAACGGCCATCCATCTCTAAGCTCGGTCTTGTCAGTTTTCAGCTTTGAGCGGGTCCCAGGCCAAGGTCAAGAATGTTGGACGGCGTGCACAGCGGCCACTCCAAGGAGAAGCTCAAGTCGCAAGGCGCCATTGAAGCTGCCCGCGACCCGCACAGCAAAGTCACGGCCGCAGACGCCGAGCAGAAGCTCCTGGAAGAGTCGCGTAAGGGCGGTGCCGCCGCCTTTCGCTTCGACGCCGATGCCTCGTCGAGCGAAAAGGCCCGCCAGGTCAAGGCCGTGAGTCTTGTCCTCTTGATATGCCCTCTACACTACTGACAGGCTGCAGCGGCTACCAGCAGAGCTGCAGCACATCCGTCAGCACCAAACAGCCGTCCTCGCGTCCGACCAAGACGACAGCCTCAAACCCGCCTACGATATTCCTACCGCACCCCTGAGCGCCGCCCTCCCCTCGCCCGCCCGATCGACCACAGAGTCTACCAATGGCGTTAGTCCAGAGAAGGACGAGGATTGGGCAAAGGTCGGCTGGGCTCCTCGCTTCGGCCAGCTGCCCGACAGCGCCAGTGCCAAAGGCGACAACCTGCTCGACCACCAGACCATGCTCGAGGCCAAGCTGGACGACAAGTTCTTCGGCGATTGGTACCACAACACGGGCGTCATAATCTTTGCCTGTCTCTCTTCCTGGGTCGTCGCCGTGCTGGGTGGAGGCCTCGGCTGGGTCTTTATCGTCATGGCCGTCTGTGGAACCTACTACCGCACCTCTATCCGCAGAGTCCGGCGCAACTTCCGCGACGACGTCAACCGCGAAATGGCAAAGGCCCGCATCGAGACGGACGTCGAGTCGCTCGAGTGGATCAACAGCTTCCTCGTCAAGTTCTGGCCCATCTGCGCCCCCGTCATCTGTACCTCAATCGTCAACACGGTCGACCAGATCCTGTCCACTTCCACTCCGGCCTTTCTCGACAGCATGCGCATGGAGTTCTTCACCCTCGGCACGAAACCTCCTCGTCTCGAGCATGTCAAGACGTACCCCAAGGCCGAGGACGACATTGTCCTCATGGACTGGAAGTTCAGCTTCACCCCCAACGACACGGCCGACCTGACTGCTCGCCAAGTCAAGAACAAGATTAACCCCAAAGTCGTGCTCGAGGTTCGTCTCGGCAAGGGCATGGTCAGCAAGGGCATGAAGATCATCGTCGAAGACATGGCCTTTTCGGGCCTCATGCGCGTCAAGATGAAGCTGCAGATCCCCTTCCCCTATGTCGAAAAGGTCGAGATCTGCTTCCTCGAGCGACCTACCATTGACTACGTATGCAAGCCTTTGGGTGGCGACACGTTCGGCTTTGATATCAACTTTATCCCTGGTCTGGAAAGCTTCATTCAGGAACAGATCCACGCCAATTTGGGTCCTATGATGTACCAACCCAACGTCTTCCCTATCGAGATTGCAAAGATGCTTGCTGGAAATCCTGTTGATCAGGCCATCGGTGTCTTGCAAATTACCTTCCACGGAGCCCAAGGTCTTCGAAACCCTGACAAGTTCTCTGGTACTCCTGATCCATACTGTGCTGTGTCCATTAACAACCGCGACGTCTTGGGCAAAACAAAGACTGTGCATGAAAATGAAAACCCTCGATGGAATGAGACTATCAATGTCATTCTCACCAGTCTCAAGGATGCTCTCACCCTGCAAGTCTTTGACTACAACGAGTTCCGCAAGGACAAGGAATTGGGTGCTGCTACTTTCGCCCTGGATCAACTCGAGCACCAAACAGAGTTCGAGGCTCAACACCTCGAAGTCATGGCCAACGGACGTGCTCGTGGTGTCATCCAAGCTGACATTCGCTTCTTCCCGGTACTTGAGGGTGAGAAACTTCCAGACGGCACTGTTCAGCCTCCTCCGGAAAGCAACACTGGTATCGCCAAGTTTACCATCGAAAGCGCAAAGGAACTTGATGGTAGCAAGAGCATGATTGGTCAACTCAATCCTTACCCGGTCCTTCTTCTCAACGGCAAGGAAATCCACGTCGGCAAGAAGCTCAAGAGAACAAACAACCCTATCTTTGGTGATGCCTCCAAGGAACTTCTCATCAGCGACCGCAAGCACGCAAAGCTTGGCCTTGTCATCAAAGACGACAGAGACATGGCTGCCGATCCCATCATCGGTACTTATCAGCTCAAGCTGGACGACATGCTCGAGCTCATGCAGAGAGGACAGGAATGGTACAACCTCGCTGGTGTCAAGACCGGTCGTGCCAAAATGCTGCTGCAATGGAAGCCTGTCGCTCTAAAGGGCGCTCTCGGTGGCTCTGGTGGTTACATTACCCCCATTGGTGTGATGCGCTTCCACTTCCAGAACGCTCGCGACTTGCGCAACCTCGAGACTCTTGGCAAATCTGATCCTTATATCCGTGTCATGCTTTCTGGTGTCTTGAAGGCGAGAACAGTCACTTGGAAGAACAACCTCAACCCGGATTTCGACGAGGTCCTCTATGTTCCTGTACACTCTACTCGTGAAAAGCTCAGTCTTGAGGTTATGGACGAAGAGAAGATCGGCAAGGACAGATTGCTTGGTATGGTCGAGCTTGCTGTTTCGGACTATGCACACCAAGATGAATCTGGCGAATATCTCGTTGACGACACCAAGAAACCCTTGTCTCAAGGTCTGCGCCTTGGTGCTACAGGCTCAGCCAAGGGTCTCCTCAACTTCACCGCCTCTTTCTTCCCTACTCTGAATGTTATCGACCCCGAAGATGAGGAGAAGGGAGACAAGTCGAGTTTGGAGATCCCTGACCCCACCAAGGAGCCTCCCACTCCTACTCTCGAAACGAGACCGGAAGGACGTGCTCGTAGTAACACCGCAGGTACAATCACTTCTCTCAAATCGAATCCTGCAGCTGCCGAGATGCGCCAACAACTCGCTGCCAACGAGAACAAGCAAGACGATGGTTTGCCAGTCAAGAAGGAAGTTCCCAAAGTTCACATCAGTGCAGACGACCTTTCACACTATGGTAAGTCCGCAGTGCTATTCATTGACGCTCAGATACTGACTGTATTCTAGAATCCGGTTTGCTTGTCTTCAAGATTATCGATGGTGACCTCGCTGCTCCCGGATGTCATCTAGAAGTCATCATGGATGATATGCTGTTCGCTTCATACACCTCGTCAAAGACGCGCTCGAAGCAATATAAATTCAACGAAACCGGTGATGCCATGGTTCGCGAACTTGATCTATCCAGGATCACGCTTCGTCTTGTGGAAGAGGTTGATTCCAAGGGGGATGACGACCATGACAAGCACATCAAGGCCAAGCTCACCGGACAGACTCTGGAAGTTCTCAAGTCTGCGCTTTACACACCCACCAAGCTCACACTCAAGGACAGTCATGGCCGTGACAGCAGCGTCACCGTCAGCTTGAAGTATCTGCCTGTCAAGATGAAGCTAGATCCTTCCGAGAGTATCAACAACCAGGGCAATCTCCGTGTCGAGGTTCTTGATGCTGCTGATCTCCCAGCTGCTGATCGCAATGGTTACTCTGACCCTTACTGCAAGTTCACGCTCAACGGCAAGGAGGTTTTCAAGAGCAAGACACAGAAAAAGACCCTTCATCCTGCTTGGAACGAATTTTTCGAAGTGCCCATCCGCTCCCGAACAGCCGCCAACTTCCAGATCGACGTGTTCGACTGGGACTTTGGTGACAAAGCGGACTTCCTCGGCAAGGCAGCCATCAATCTTGACATCCTTGAGCCTTTCCGTAGACAGGAAGTCACTCTTGGACTCGACGGCAAGAGCGGAACCGTCAGATTGGGCATGCTCTTTAAGCCAGACTATGTCACCAGAGCTCGCCAAGGCTCTTCTACCTTCCACGGCACTTTTGCAGCACCTGGCAAGATTGTCGGAGCACCAGTCAAAGGTGTCGGTAAAGGCGCAGTCTTCGTCGGCGGCAACGTTGTCCGTGGCGCTTCATTCCTCGGTCGCGGCTTCCGTCGCAGAAAGTCGAATGCAGAGCAAGATGCTGATGAAGTTGTGACTGACGATACACCCATGCCTGGAATGAGTACCGGAGCACCTCTTGCCGAACAACAGAGTCCAGAGTACACGGTCAACGTCGAAGGCCCCGGTACACCACACTCGCGCTCCCGCAGTTTCGGCAACAACACGACCTCGCCCACCGCCTCCGAGACGGGCACAGCATCTATCAGCGTTCTTTCCGCCAACGGCTTCCCTGCCGGCACAAAGGTCGAGGTCAAAATTCTGCACGACGGACCTCAAGGCCTCAAGGAAATCATCCGCACCAAACCACTCAAGACCAAAGGCGAAGAGGTCAGTTGGTCTGACTTACGTCTCGAGAAAAAGCTTTCGTGTACACCGGACTCGTCCTTCCGGATCGTCGTCTCGGATCACCATACCTTTGGCAACGGCGCCGAGCTGGGAGAAGCGCAATTCTTCCTCGATGACCAGGGCGCCGGCGGCGAAAAGGAAGTCAAGGTCGGTAGTGGCAGTGTTGTCGTGAGGAGTTCGTGGCGGCCTTCGACTGCGGACTCGGCATCCATGCTTGGATCGATCAGAGGCAGTCCCGGCGGCGCAAACCTGGGCGGCAGCATCGGCCGTAGAAGCTTCATGGGCAGAAGGGAACGCAGCGTCACTCCCTCCACACCACAGCAATCCTAGAAGGACAAGGAGACACGAGATGCAATGAGCAAAAACAGTCTTAGGCATCTGAGAAGAATTAGTCTCGGGTCTTTGAGAAGAACCTCTGGGGATAGTGTAGTCAGAAAGCTCTCTGCCAGTGCGCTCGAGGGAGGACAAGGTCGCAGCCAGAAAAAGTCTGGATGGGTAGGCCGAGGACGCAGTCCCGCTGGCATCAAAAGTTCAACCAGTATGGGAAGTAGCAACAGTCTCATCAGCTCGCCACGCATGTCTCCACCAGAAGTTAGTCCTGGAAGCGCGGGCAGGGACAGAGACTGGAGTCCGCTCTAGAGTGCGCATTCTACGATTCCCTACATCACCTCAGAGACCGAGCGAATTCTGCTTTTCGACGTTGTTTCTTGTCACCCTTATTCTTTTCTTTTTTCTCCCCGTTTCTTTCTTGTTTCTTCGAGACTCGGCCTACTATGATACCACACTAAGCAAAACAAAGATATTTCTTCTAGTCCAAGTATATTGCCCTTCTATCCTTGTGCCCAAGTGTCAGAAAGCCGTCTCCCGTACACGCGACCCAGAAATCCACGCAGAATCCCAGAAACGCTGGGGGCTATCGACCTATCCAGCGCTATTTTCACAGTCACATCAACCAAGCCCCGGTAGTCTGGCCGCGCAGTCCACAGGAGATTCCTGAACGGAACGCTGGCATTTCACATGGATTGGCAATGTATTTGATGAATGGACGTCGCCAACCTTACTCATTTCTTCTCTTGACCGGTTGTCACGAAGCAAAAATTGGGCTTTGAGTGATGTGGTGACAGATTAAGGTGTCTTGGGGTCAGATTAAGGTCGATTTGGGCTGGTAAGGAGATCAATGACTGCTCCTTGCGGCGCTAGAAAGGCTCTGAGGTTATCGAGATGTGGTCGAGCATGGCTGATCGCACGATCAAGATGTGTTCGAGTGATGGACATGGTATGCTAAACCTGGAAAGTCGTCTTGAGGCTCACGTGGGTCAGGTGGAGTGCAGTGGTTGAGGCAGAGATCTCATGCTCAGGTACGAGGTTTTTGGAAGATTGAGATTTGGCATGGACTCAGTCAAGGCTGAGCTGCGAGTGAAGTTGCTTGGAAACAACCAGAAAATTATGAAGTATGGGTAGAGGAGACTGGTCAGACATGATGCTAGGACAAGGTACATCTCTTTGTGGCATTTTGGTATCTAATCTAATATGAAGTCTCAATATGAAGTCTCAATATGAAGTCTCAATGTGAAGTCTCAATATGAAGTTTCGTAGAAGATACAATCCCCAAGCTGATCTTCAGTACCTCCCGATGATACCCTCCCAAGGCCTTAGCTTGAGTGCCTTTCCTGATCCTTCGTTGTGCGACTCAAGCTCATAGTTGCCAATGAGCCACTCCTTAATCTTGATGTCGCCCAGCCCTGTCCACTCCAAATGTTTGCCGGTAAAGTTCGTGACGATTACAAAACTCTCGTCCTCGGAAAAGCGTCGGAAGGACACAATATCCTTGTCTTCTGGGTCCAAGATCTCAAAACCGCCATAGATGAAGACATCCTTGTGTTCTCTACGAAACTTGAGGCAATGCTTCCAGTACGAGAGAACCGACTCGGGATCCGGCAGCTGTCTTGTAACGTTGACATTGGGATAGTCGTCGTTGACTCGCATCCAAGGTTTGACGTGCGATTTGCAAAATCCTGCATTTGGTGCGTTGCTCCATTGCATAGGGGTTCTAGTGTGATCTCGAGCCTTGAGCTGAAGCAGCTGCCGGGCATACTCCAGTTTCCGATGGTTGTTAGCATATTGTACCTTGGCTCTGCAAGAGAACGTCAGTATCCAGTCTTCGTCGGTGGGAAGCACACGACTCACGCTCCCCAATAGCTTTGAGATTCGACGTCCTTGTACTCGTCAATGGACCAATCAGAAGGAATGTTGCGCATACCCAGCTCCTGGCCTTGATAGATATACTCTGTTCCTCCAAGAGCGATTGACTTGGTACAGAGCATCTTTGCTGCAAAGTCCCTCCATTGGTCGCTGTCGTCGGCAAATCGCGATATAGATCTGGGACCATCGTGATTCTCGGTAAAGATTGCGTTCCAGCCACCACGCTCGATCATCAATCGCTGTGTTTGATCGTGGATTCGTTTCATGTCAGTAGCATCCCACTCGTGGTATGACCACTTCGATTGACCAGGTTCGTTATCCATGTTCAAGATCTTGAAGAGGAATATCATATTCAGAGATCCTTGCATGCCGACGGTACGGATGATCTCATCTTCATCGTTGATGAAGGGCATCTCTCCAACCGTGATCGTGTCGTATTCGTCGAGCACTGCCTTCATCTCGTGCAGAAACTCATGGAGCCGAGGTCCGTTGGCGTATGATGCATTGCCAGGCTGATAGTACTGACCAGGAATGCTCTTCTCGGCATCTGGAAAAGTTTGCACTTTGCTGATATGGTCAATCACATCCATTCGAAAGCCAGATACACCTCGATCCAGCCAGAATCGCAGGATGTCGTGTACAGCAGCTCGAACGTCTGGATTCTCCCAATTGAGATCGGGCTGCTCTGGGGAGAACAAGGCCAGGAAGTACTCTTGTGTTTTCTCATCCCACTGCCAAGCTGATTTGGTGGTATCCAAGATGCGACACCAGTTGTTTGGGGGCATGCGCTTGCCATCTGCATCAGTCTTGCCTTTCTTCCAAAAGTACCAGTCTCTTTTCGGATGATCAGTAGACGAGCGCGAGTCGAGAAACCAGGAATGCTGCCAATCATTAGTTTCGGACGGGTTGTATGAGGAATTTAACATAGAACATCACTTCATTGGAGGTATGATTGACGACCAAGTCCATCATAAGCTTCATCTCGCGCTTCTTCAGTTGGGAAATCAACTCATCGACATCCTCCAAAGAGCCATATTTCTCATCAATGTCCTTGTAATCAGAGATGTCGTAACCCATATCGACCTGTGGGCTCTTGTATACTGTTTGCATGTAAGTCGGAGTCGTTCCAGGCATTACCAGGTCTTACTGGGAGAAATCCAGATCACATCGACTGTGAGTGGTTAGCCTAGCACCTTACTCCGGAGAATATCTCTTACTTCCAAGAGACTTGAGGTAGTCCAAGCGGCTGGTTATTCCTTTGACATCCCCATGACCATCATCGTTGGTGTCTTGGAAAGACGCCGGATAAATCTGCGACACTCCGTTATGAACACATTTCCTCGATCGAGTAAGAGTATGGAACACACCTGGTATACCACACATTCCTTCCACCAGACGCGCTCTTTTCCAAGATGCATAGCGCCAGACATATCACTATTGAGAATCTTGGTGCTGCAGAAACGTCGGCGTTGGATCTCGGCAGGTAAGATTCTCGGCAAGAGTGGTTTGATCTTGATACGGCGGAAACTGCAGGCAGTAAATGGTCTGACAAAGACTCTCATGTGATAGCAATTGACGAGAAGTGTAGCAGGCAGGGAGGGTGTGCGCTACAAATCCGACTCCAGCTGGTCGTCTGTACTTATGTCCATAGTCTTTGACTATCGCGCTGGCTGAACGACAACGCGTCGAAGCAACATCACAGGACGGACCTGCATCTGAGATCTCCAGATCGTTCAAGCATGCTGTAAATGTTATGACGAGGCTCTGCTACGGACGTGCGTCCGGGACCCCTCGTTGTGGGGCCCCTCGTTCATGCGGCTGGATCCCACTCGCCCAGCCTCTGATGCAACTGCACGACAATCGACCCATTGGAGATAGCAGAATGCACCGTCATACTCTACGATATCATTCCTTGCGCCATTTTTGGTGCACTTAGCCAATGCAATTTGGACGATATATTGAGAATAAACCTTTTGACTTAGATACGGTACAAAGATCAAAAGCACTTCCGGACCCCGCTGCGCTTCGATTCCATGTCAACTAACCATTCTTCCAGCCCATTGACATCCATGTCTCTCAGCCACTCTTCTGTTTTTTGGCGGACTTCTGACGAGAGTTTTTCGTATTGTTCCCTGTCACTCATGAGTTTCTTCAAGGTTTTTGCCCACGGCTCCACCTCTTGTTCGGGAACGATATACACGCCATCAGCAGTACGTTCACCTTTGATGGCATTCACAGGAATGACATGACTTAGGCCTCGCATTGCTTCGCGCAGAGCACCTGCATCTGAGCAGATTACCGGGATGCCTCGAAGATGCGCCTCAATAACAACTATACCCCACGCTTCGTACCAGACAGAGGGTACAAGAAGTACCTTGATATCTTTCCAGGCGAAATCCATGTTCGTGCATGAAGGACGTATCCTATTAACATGAGGTTGCGTCAGAACTGACTTCAGAAGACCTGCAGGGCCATACTCACGTCATGTTTTGCAACGATGCCATCTGCTTTCCCAACTCGTCGTTGAAGCCCCAGCTTTTGTATGCCAGAAAGTCAAGCTGCGGACATGCTTTGGCAAGCTCAACAAGGATGCCTGAACCTTTGACTGCGCAAGGGTTGATCATGCCAATAAACTTTCTCTCCCAATTGTACACTTGAGCTGGCATCTCGTGTGTCTTGTCTTCGAGGTAGGTCCAGGGGTGGTGTACAAAAAAGCTGGTTTGTAGTTGGCCGTATTCCAGTGCATAGTCTTGTATGGCTTTAGACACGCTCCAGAGTCCGTCGAGTTGTTGTAGAAGACCTAACTCGCTAGGTGAGCTCGCATGGCCAGGCACGCCTCCAGCAAAAGGGCCAAACGGTAGCTGCTCGGCTGTATGTATAACAGCAATACGGCACATGTCCAATTCTGGCAGCTCCGCAGCACTGCTGGCTTGCATTGTCAGGCCGTCGTTTGAGATGATATGTGTCGGTGAGTATCTGATTATTTCCTTCTGAAGAAATGTCACAAAATCAGACAAGCGTGCCGATAGTTTTCCTTCCTGCATCAGAGTATAAGTCAGTGGGGTCTTGTTGCCATGCAAGGGTCTGGTATGGTAAGTAACATTACCTCAATGTATTCCGCAGTCTCTTTAGCCATCTCTCTGTGTATGCCGATGCCCCCAAATGCAGCGTCAAATGAGTCCATCTCAAGCGCTACGATTTCCACATCTTGCATCTTCAGCTCGACGACTTCGACATCGATGCTGGGGACATGGCCTTCGATTCTCAAATGTAGGTTTCTTCTTTGCACCTGTGGACTACGCCCTCCATTTTGGGCCATCTCCTGGATGTAACCTTCGATCTCACCCTTATGCGTATAGCAGAGTTGTCTTGCGGAGTGGCCGCGCGAGGCAAGATATCGTAGCAAACAGATGTTGGCTTTGTACCCTCCTGACGAGGAGAACAGACCGCGAGCAGTCTGCACGAGAAATACGCGCATGAATCCACATCCAAGGCTTTCAAGAGAAGTGGTCGAGGTATTGGTGGATAGGGAAGCGAGCGAGTCGACAGATGAGAAAGACATCGTGCTTGAATCGAAACTGAGTAATGAACAAGAGTAATGAACAAGCACGAAAGGGATCAAGCAAGGAATGTCCTATTTATTGATGTGAAGCAATGGCGAATGACGACGTTTCCTCTCACTCATACTCGCTTTGAACTTTACCAGTATGATAGCTGAATGTCGTCTTGATCAGTTCTGAACGACAAAGGCGCTCACACATTACTCTTCTTTGGTTGTTTTGGTGAACGCCTACCTACTGCTGGCTACACGGACCATCACGTGTAGTGGTCCCACATTCTCGGTATATCATACGGAAAAGCTCAAGGGTTGCAGCGAGAGCCATTGCTTGATCGAAGCGCCTCAAATCCCGCTCTCGGTTCTTGTACATCTTTGTCGTGCAGGATGGGTCTTGCAGCAGATATCACTTCAGTAGTATTTAGCGAGATGAACGAAAGCGAGTACGAAAAGCTAGAGGGAGTCACGATCTAACAATGCCATATTGATGCCGGTTTCGGCGTCTTTGCAGACGCACATTCTAGCTGGTGCTGCTTGAGATTAACATTGCCATTTATGATCGGCCGTGATAGTCTTGCGACAGAAATGCTGCTGATAGCCATCTCAAAATCACTGCGTCTGTCACAATGACGTGGAACACTTGTAGCCGCGACCCTGAATGTTCAATCGTCAATGATGGACAGGTATCTATGCATGTATCTCTTGGATGCTTGAGCGAGTGAGATTTGCTACACGTCTGCAGCACATGGAAGCGTTATCCCAATTGGGACCGGAATACGAAATTATTACGCAGGTACGAGTACGGATATCGGTAGTTGAAGGATGGTACATTTGGATGTACCTGTGTCGCAAGCGAACTCAATTCCTAGCGCCTCGGGATTAGTTGCCCCGGATCCTTCGGTATATATTGACAGCCACCGCAAGCACATGAACACTCGCCAGCCAGATCGTCGAACAAAGATCGATCCGGCGTCAGTTATTGAGGCTTGTATGACAACAAAATTGGAAAAGCTCTTGCAGAACGAGCGATGTATAATCCCATGCATGACGTAACCCTGTAGCTGTAAACTCTTCTCCACCCTAAATAGGCGGTGCGCATTTCAGCTCATCCACGCGCTGACAGTCGATCACGCCAGAGGTTATGGTACCTGGCCGTACGTGCCCTGGAAACTTGTCATTGTAACCGGATTCAGATGTTGCTCTTGCGGGTTCTCGTTTTGTCGAAGATGGTGTGATGGTGCATCACTGCCTTTGTGATGCTGTACATGAACGACGAACATGGCTTCGGGAGTCAGTAAAATAACCACTCACTTGAACGTTTGCGTTTAGTTCAATAGTGTTCAGGCTCAGCAGCATATAAACCTCCTATCCTCCCTCAACCTATACCAGCTGGGAAAGCATCACTACGTATAACCGAACAACAAATCGTCAACAACCATGCCAGAAGTAGCTGCCAAGTGAGTTCAAGCATTCGAACGATATAGTGTTAACAACCTGACTGGGTAACAGCAATGTTGTCACCACCGACTACAAGCCGGACCCTCACGAGACCATGAAAGCAGCACAATGGATGGGGACTAAGACCATTGAGGTTGGTGTCGTCCCCAAGCCAATGATTACTGCGAGTAAAGATGCCATTGTCCGCATCACCCATTGCACCATTTGCGGATCTGACCTGCATATGTACGTCGGCGAGCTCAACTCAGCCATGAAGAAAGGCGATATCATGGGCCATGAGGCTATCGGAATTGTTGAAGACGTCGGTCCAGGAGTTACCAAGCTCAAGAGAGGTGACCGGGTGATCATTCTCCCAGTAATCGCTTGTGGAGAGTGCTTCTACTGTCAGCGAGAGGAATATTCTCTCTGCGACGCTACAAATCCCAGCAAAGAGATGGAAGGAATGTGGGGTCATCGTCTTTCTGGCATCTTTGGCTACTCGCATCTGACTGGAGGTTATGCCGGAGACCAAGCAGAATGGTGCCGTGTGCCTAATGCGGACCTGACCTGTGTCCAAGCACCAATGGATGTGGACGCCAGGAAACTAGTTGCCCTTGCCGACGTCACTCCCACAGCATGGCATGGTTGCGAACTCGCCGAGGTCTCAAAGGGCGATGTTGTGGGTGTCTGGGGCTGTGGAGCGATTGGACTCTCCATCCAGGCACTGTCCATTTTCCGCGGTGCAAAGAAAGTATATGCAATCGACAAGGATCCTCACCGCCTTGCTATCGCCAAATCTCTTGGAGCAATTCCTATCAACATCAACGATCATACAGATGTTGCCGACTACATCCTCTCCATTGAGCCACACGGCCTGGACAGAGGCATTGAGGCCAGCGGCTTCCGAAGCGAAACCTCTGTTGCTCACACCCTAATGCGCAAAGTTGGATTGGAAGGCGATCAAACTGATACTGTCACTTCCGTTATCAAGTCGACCAGAAAGTGTGGCAACATTGCCCTCATTGGCGACTTTTTCTTCAACACGAACCAGTTCCCGATCGGAATGCTCATGGAGAAGACTATAACACTTCGTGGTGGCCAACTCATGGCACAGAAGGTAGTCCTTCAGATCGACACTGAGGTGAAATTGACTGACGTTTCCTGCACAGTACTTCCCGTACCTCCTTGATATCGTAGTCAGCGGACAGTACGATCCATCATTTGTCATGACTCACACAGGTTTGTGCCAGCATCTTGGTGTATTTAGGGGTTCTGATTGTTGACAAATTCCCAGACAAGTTCGAGAACATCTCGGAGAATTATGCACTTTTCAACGAGCACCAGACCCCTGGAGGTCTGAAAGTATGCTTGACTACAGAATTTGGTAGATCGCTTGAGCTGTCTGGCTGAACACTTGACGTTCTGTTCAGATGATGGATTTTTCTTGGTCAGATTAATTGGCTTCAGTCTGGACGCTATTGGAATGTTATGTAGTTTTTGGGAATCTCATTGTTTAATGTCTCAAGTCGCGCACCGAAATCTATCAGCCATGGACTTCTCGGTCGTGTAACTACAGCTCCGACCACATAATGCCTCACCAGCTTCTTCGTCTCGTTCACCATGAGTTTTATTGCTCTCACGGATACAATATTTGTTTCTTCCATTGACCACTGGCATCGGAAGGTTCATACCGCAGTCTTTGATGCATACGGTCCGTCGCACCCTGCCAGAACTCGACACTGTTGGGCGCAACGGCAAAGACTGTCCATGCAGGAGACACAAAGTTCGGGTCTGCCTCTACTTTTTCCTGGGCTCTACGAAGACCTTCGCTCAAAGCCTCCTGATGTTCCAAAACCTCGCTCTGTCTCGATGCCAAGGCTGTGACTTTTGACCCCACAGGTCTTTCGAGGAAATCTTTGACACTCTCCTCGGCAGAAAGTTGTTTTGCTTGACCTCTAATGCGTATCTGACGTCCAAGTTGGGGCCAATAGAAAGTCAATGCAACAGCGGCATTGTTTGCGATCTGTTTTCCCTTTGGGCTGTCTGCCTTGATCGCAAAGTGCCAACCGCGGTCATCTAGATTCTTGAGAATGAGAACTCTGGCATCGGGATAGCCCTGTGCGTCAACGGTCGAGAGAGTCATAGCGTGGGGTTCCTTGACATTGTTGTCGATCGCATCTTTGAGCCAGTCGGTGAAAGCTTCGTTTGGGGTGGATGCGAGAGTGGACAAATCCAGAGAACGAAACGGACCCTTAAGCGACGGCAAGCCTCGAAGAAGAGCTTGAGCAGTGGAGTTCCGCGTGGCCATGATGTCTTGGAGTAATGCGCAAATGAGTTGTGTCGAGTGACAAATCCGAGGTAGAAATGCTATCAGCTGGCTGCTGGGGAAACACGAGGTGAGTCATCGCTGATCAGCCTCAAAACAGACAGCACCTCTTCTTGACACATCATGCAGACAACGTAGAGTGGGACTGACACAACACTTACTCGCATTATCCGCATCAAAAGCGTCAGTGGGGATTACCGATGAGAACTTGCCTGCTCTAACATGACTTGAACTTTTACCTTGACGACAGCGAACGAGAGCAATTTCTACTGGGGAAATCCCTGTTAGCAGGACGCTATGTTCCCTTTGTATCCAAGGTCTGGCACACCGAAAAATGTCGAAGCAGGGATGCCAGAGAAGCTCTGTGCTTGAGGAAAGTTCGTTGTGCTCACCAAAGACGATTTCTGGCATGCCTCGATTGGAGCGGCTGGTTCGTTGCCAGGAAGGACATGAGCTCCATACCGAGGTAGCCAACAACAGCGTCTTCTGTAGGATCGCTGTCCGCCTTGTCCGGCTGGAAGATCGGGTGTAAATAGCTATTCATCAATCGAAATCCGTTCATGAAGATGCTTTCACATGTAGAGGTATCTTACTCAAGTTGTTGTGGCCTGATGACTGTGAACACTGCTAATGGTCAGCGGGACGATGTCATAAATCCTTTTCAAGGATGATTCATCTACGATCAGAGGTTCTCGTGACCAAGCACGTTGATGAGAGTGTCCTGAGAAGAAACGATCCCAGCACTTCCAAGGAATTTGAAGATTCCTTGAACAGCAAGCCTCACAATATTCTCTCCACCTCTGAGGTCAGGATTTTAAGACGCCAGCGTGAGCGACACCGGATCCCGCTTCGCCAACAAGTCAGGCATAGAGATGAAGTCATTAGGCAGAAAGCCGCCCTCGCTCGCATAATCATTAGCATGTCCCATCGAGGTATCAAGCACATCAAGATCCACACGCACAAAAGCCCGACCGCGCTGACGTTTCTGCTCCAAGTGTTCTTCCAATGCAGTTTTGAACTCGCCTTGTCTTTTGCAAAAGAGAATCTCAGCTTTGTGGTCGTGTAGTCGGGTTGACTCTTCTAATTCATAGCTTCTGATACCAAGAAAGTGGACACGTGAAAAAGAAAAAGGGTTATGTCCTTCAATGCTTTTCATATGACCTTTCCAGCACAGACCAGCCAGCATTGCGGTGCCCATACTGTCGAAGTAGCCAATACCAGGGTCATCAGGAATATGCGCATCGGCGTGAGCATCAGCCCAGAACAAGTCGACATCATCCTGATCAAGCCCTGCAGCGCTGAGTCCAGCCAACACCGCAGCCGACGAGTTGCAATTGCCAGCGAGTATGATTGGAAACTCATCATTGGTGACCGCCATCCTGATTTGCACAGCGATCTGACGCAACACTGCAAAACTGCGGCCAATCTCACCTTCAAAGCTGTCGACTTGATTTATGGTTGCTGTTCGATATGAGATGCTGTGCTCTTCCAGTGCTGGTTGCAGCTTTGCGAGGATAGCTTCGGGGCCTTTGCCAACACGATGGCGGTGAATTCCCACATGGAATGGTGAAATGATGATGGCAATTTTGCGGTGCATGTTGAGGGGAGGACAGGTAGACACCCTTCAGACGGGCTCTTTCCTTCGCAGGGAGTGACTTGAGACTCTGATGTGAGATGAGAATTCCATGGGAGGTTCAATACTCCTTTATGCCGGGCACACGTGGTCGAGTTCAATGGAGAATATGACCATGTGTGACGTCAGTTCATCCAGTGTGCATTTTGACCTACTTAAGCCCACCTCGCTCTCAATAGTCTTACGGGAGATCGTTCAGCGCATGGGGGTAAGAATAAGTACATCTCAGAAACTATGACTACTACTATCGTCAAAAGCTCGAACCACCAAGAATCAGATATCATACTCTCCACTCTGGCTTTACCCTTAGCTCTACTTTGTAATGCCAGCCTGAGTACTCTTCTGGTATCCAGGAAACTCCATTAGCTGCTCATCATCGATGTGCTGCAGCTGTGGGCAGCCCAGCACGCTCAGTACGCTGCCGAGGGCCTGGTTTACCACGTTGAACACGCTTAGCGCGAGATCTGGCTTGGCTTGGGCGGCAAACTGATATGCAAAGCAAGCGGCATTGTTGCCCTGGAGCAAGTCTGCAGCGTTGAACACGCCTCCTGTGAGATTGGTGATATCTGCACCGGTGAAAGTGTTGGTCTTGCCGAGGTTACCGCCGATGCTGAGGAACTTGGGCTGTGTGAGGTGCAAATGTTAGCTATGGCCTTGAAGGTCGAAGATAGACTCTGCCATATGATTGACGTACGTGAAGAAGTGCAGCATTCACAAGGTCTTGCTGGAAGTAGGGAATTGAGTAAGGGTATGCGATCGCGCGTTTGTACTGAGACAATCGTTAGCTATCTATTGAGCGTCGTTCTTGTATCGTTTGACCTACCCAGTTGTCGGGGATTTGCTCTTGACCTTGGTTTGCCACATACGAGCCCTGTGATCCAGTGATGCCGAACCACGATTTGATTGTATCGTAGCTCAGGTAGCCGTACGGGGCTTCGGCTGAGTGATTGGCCATGAAGCGGTAGATGAATGTGTACCTGATAGGGTTATTCAGCGTACATCGAAAGGCAAATACGACTTTACTCACGCTGCGGGCTGCACTGCCACACCGGTGAATGGTCCATTGAAGAAGTAAGGGTTGTTGGCTGTACTGGTTAGCATGTTTTGCATTCTTTGTAGTGGCTCGATGTTCTGTTGTACTCACCAATCTGGGTGTCGAATCTCACTGAGCGGAACGCAGTGAGACTTTCAAGAGTGACTTGACCGCCGGGTGACATGCTGATGAGTTGCTCAAATTGCTTAGCAACGGTTTTGTAGTCATTGCCTGCTTCGTACAGATCGGGACGAGTTGGCGAAGCATCACTTTCGTACCTGGGAGCATGGTTAGGGGTTTCCTGTAAGCTTGAACAGTAACTGTGGGTAACTCACTTGTTGTGCGAACCAGAAATTCCGTTGCCTAGACTGGAGAGAGGACCACCAACACCTGGCCCTGGGGTACCACCGATTGACCACGATGTGCCGTCACCATCGACAGCGGCGCCGAAGACTGCGAGGAAGGCGGCGAGGTCGGCTCCCATACCCACGACCTCATTAGTGGTATCGACGAATTGTTGGATGGTAGCATAGCCATTGTGCGGCAGAAAGTTGTGGTTTGCAAAGGCATTCAATCTACACACGATGTCAGGAGACAAAGACAAAGAAGTATTCGAAAGTGAGCCTTACCCAGGGCAGGGACCGCGCAGGTCGTTCGGTCCTGGTGCAACATATTCGTGTCCACTGCCTGCACTGACATTGACGTATTGCTCCTCCGCGTTGAAGATAGGGACCGGCTCGAAAAGAGTCTGAGCAGCAGCGGCACCGGCCTGTCTCTCTTGAAGGATCTCGTTGGCACGAGCCTGGAGCCCAGGGTGATACTTGACAGCTTCCAGAACACTGGCAGGGAAGGCTACAGTGAAGGGCGCAATACCCAGTAGGACTTGGAGGACTTTGGACATGGTAAGCTAATGTAATTGTATCTCTGGATGATCTTGAGAAACAGAAAGAGGAATGTGTCAGGCAATCAGCACTTACCTTTATATGTCTCCGCTGCCTGTCTCGTTGATCTTGTGGCACTTTTGCCGCGCTCTGCGTGCACCACATCTCCGTGGATAATTCGCACTTGCCATCGCACAGAAGGAGAACGCTTTGCAAGTAATTGCAACGTGGAATGGAAACCTCGGTATATCACAAGTGATCAGCAAAACATCACACCTTTGCAATTTCTGCGTTTGCGCGACGGACAGAACGTTCTGGGTCAGCAGTCAAGATCAGCCTGGAGATCTCACCCACTTGGGTAAGGCGATTTATGCAGGCTTGGTTATGCTTCAATGAAGGTTGCTGATATGCCTAGGCATCTCTCGAAAACCCCGCATCCCCGCATCTGCGACCCCAGACTTCCCAAGCCACGGACCGCTTATAGTTTGGAGGGGTCTGATTGGCAGGTGCTTTGGGTCAGGCACCGGAAGGTTCAACTGTCAAAGATGCAAGTTTCCAAGGACCAGGCAAGTCGTCAAAGCCTAAAATATTGTCAAACCACAAGGCGCATTTCAAACCACTTGCTAATCAAGACTCTAAAGATGACCGGCCCTCCATGATGTGTCAGTTCCTGCCATGATCCATCTGGGTTTTGGTGTTTTGGCTATAAAGATCAATTGCGGTCTTGATCTAGTCAATAATGGAATCTCAAAGCGGTATCAATGTAAGAGTTCTTATTTAAACATGAATATCAACAAGAATACGTTTGTGAAAGAAACAAGAATGTCTGTTCAGGACATGGAAACCTTTGCACGCTGACCAAAACTGGGCTGCATCAAGAGGAGAAGAAGACAAGCAGTGTATGACGAAAACTCCGCTTTCCCGAGAGCCAGATCTCGTAGAAATGACATTGTCATCAAGCCCAAACCAAAAGAAGACAAAATCTGTGCCTTTGTCTCTCTCCTACTATGCCACTCGTATCGGTTCATCCCACGTTTGTGCAAAACCGCCCGAACGAGATGAAACAGCACAAACGAGCTGGCTGCATACGTCGATAACCATGTATGAGTTTTCAAAAATGGCTCACGATCGAGTAGGAATACAGGCGTGTCTTGTAGGTATCCATAGTTCTGGCGAAACCTTTTACTACAAGGATTGGTTAGTCGCAAGCCTCGTGGGAATGGGATTGGACATACAGAGCGACTCTTGCCGCGAAAAGTTCGTATTGATACAGAATTTGTCTCCATAGCCATTGTAACCATAGTATCGTACGACTCTTTTCCCGAAACTTGGTTACAAACTCTTGGTAACCTGTGTATTGAGTTAGCGGAACCATATGGGATACTGTAAGAGACAAGGGATTTACCATCAACGATTTCCCAGGTTGATGCTGAAGCCGCGGCATCACTCAAGCACGTCGTTTCAAGCTCGAGGTTCAGCCCTCGGAGCACGGTGTCATTAGCATACACGCCATCCCAATCCGGGAACGAGCGATATGATGTCGACAAGTAGCAGTTTGCCGCCGTGTTCCACAGTTTGAACTTTTGCGAAGTTTCGGGAGCGTACTCTAGGGCCCATGTTGAAGATGCATTGGACTCTGATATCGTACTAGTAGAGTTGGTCAATCGTGACAACTCAGAAACTGGGTACGCTTCCTTACCTGACTGTCCAGCGTGTGCCCTCGTTGTCCCTGTCTACTGCGCTGCCAGCAAAACCTAAGCGGTCGATGATGCTTATGGCACCCATCTCGACGGCTAGATATCTTCCACTTGCTCCACTACGCACTTCGATGAGGTCGTTGTGAAGAAGATGGGTACGAGTGTTTTTGTAAGTTGGAATGCGACGGAAAGTCCAGGGCGCTATAGTTGAGGTGTTAGACCGGATTGATACTCCATACCAAGGGCCACATACCTGTATATCTGATCGAATCTCTGAGTGTCACTCTCGAAGTGCTTTCCAGCAGAGACTCAGTCTCATTCAATGGCCGATACAAGCGCATTGCTTCATCCCATGTCCAGTCGTCTGTATAGAGGAAGCCCGCTCCCTGGAGATAGAGTCTCTGGGGAATGTCTGATACAAGTGCATATCTGACAGAACTCAGTTCATCTGTGCCTTTCTGGGTATCTCGGACATACCTGGGTAGCGGACCATGAGTGATCACGGGCTTCGACTCATCACCACGAAGGACTCGTCGCGTGCTTGCCGACAAGAATCGTAGATTCCAGTTACCACCAGCAGCGAGTTCGAAAGTAGGATAGGTGATGTACGCAAAGACGAACATCAGACTCAAACATACAAGGCAGCGAGATATCAGGCGAACGAGATTCGAACTGAGAATCAGAGTCTGGCAAGATTAGCTACAAATATTCTTTCCAACATCGCATGGCATGAACGTACTACACTCTTGCGTCTGTCACCCAGCTGATGCCATGTATCAAGTGTTGTATCTACGTAATGCAGAAGGCCAACGATGATCCAGTTTGCATCTCGGCATCCCAACTGAAAAGAGATGATAAGGATCATGTCGAAGGAAAAGGATTTCAGGATGCTTTGCTGATCATGTTCAGTTTGCTGAATGAAAGATGCCAGAGATAGGACCGTTGTAGCACGACCTATCTCTACTGCACATATTATTGCGGACAACTCTTGACCTTGAAAGAAGTGATACAGCCCCACGATAGCAGTGATCAACAGGAGGTAAGTGTGTCCTCGTGCCTGAGAGCCGCTCAGGTTGCGCAAAAGAAGATGACAGAGTGCTGATGAGAGACCTGTTCGAGCAGCCCATATCAGCAACTGCAGTGCTTGGATGGGACATGTGGTCTCCAAGAGAAGAGACAGCGTTGGTTTGTCCTCGACTATCCTTTGCCCACGAGACAGGAAATGTGCAAGTGTGGTGTGGAGATGATCATGATCAGGTTGAGGCCATATATTCTGTGAGGTAAACGACATGACGGTCCACAAGAAGGGAAGGGTGACACTAGTTCCTGTGGAACTATCGCACGTATACGAGAAGGAAAAAAGTAGGGTTGAGGTTCTTTCAGAGCCGAACAGGCTGCCGGAGAAAGTCTCTCCAGTAAGCGAGCTCGTGGAGATTGTGGGTCTCGGGATGACAAACCCGCGAAATGAGTGATATGCAAGCTCAAAAATAGCCTGTACAGACTCCGCGCAGTTTCGATAGGACGAAGACTAGCCCGTGAATCAACTATTGGCCGTTGCGATCTCTATACCACTGGCTATTGTTCAAGACCCACGGATACGAGTTCCCTATTCGATGGAGACTGACCAAACCACTATAACAACTCATCTTGACCAATATCGCCATCGTAGGACGCCGCAACAGCCTCCACATACTCTTTCCAGTATCGGTCTAACAACTCCTTGACGTCTCCATACACGACAGGTGGTTGCACAACACCAACACGTGTGACCCACCTCCATACCCAATCATCTGTGCCATTTTCTTTGCACCAACAAAGCCAGGACCCACCGCCAACACCACTGGAGACTTCGCCCATGTCCAGGACCAGAGATGTTTCGTAGTCTAGAGTCCACAGGCCGGTTGACTCCTTCGACTGCTCGAGTGAGAGGTAAGGACGCTTGAGCGATGCCAGAGGTGTTTGCAAGCCGTTGAATGCACAAGGAATCTGGGAATTGGTCATTGGCAGAGCGGGTCCTTCTAGCGAGTCTGTAAGGGCGCAGAGTTGTTTGAAGTCTTCAGGAAGAGTCACAGGATCAGTGTCCGTAGTTGTACGGTCCCGAAGGATTGATTCCATCTCGATGAATATTTCCTGGCGTTGCTCCTCCGATAGAGGTGGTTTTGTGCCATCCGTAATTGCAGCGTACAGGTCCGCGCTGCTTCTGAAAGGACCAATTAAACGATCGACGGTGTTATAGGGCCACTCTTCGGCGCGAATGAGATCCAGCTCCTCTGAGTCAGTAGTGTCGGGTGGTATCTCTAGGATCTCGAACAATCTCGCGAGGCAGTTTCGTCTTAGCTGCAGAACGCGAGACCGGTGCAGCTCGAAAGAATCGCGCAGGTCGGCATCGATGGCCTCGAGGGACATATCGGATATGTGAACGTTGCATGCGAAGGTTAACGAGGTCGGCGACTGAGTCGTGATTTTGGCAGGAGCTTATATAACTTAGCGACTGACTAAGCTTGTTCAAGCATCTTGGCATGAATGAGCGACGAGCTTGTGGGTCATGTCAAGTATATTGAACAATGAAAAGACAATACTAACAGTTGAACCAGAATCCTTCGTGTGGAATGTGGGGTCAACTATCTAATCCTCTCTCCAATACTCATTGACATCCATACATGTGGCATTGTGTTTAGCCATCGCCGCCCAACATGAGCACACTGCCGAACACTCTCAGCGCTTCTTGGCTCTGATAGCTCGAGACTTCAGTCTACGACTTGTACTTGCCGAGTCCGGTCACAAGCGAAGGAGTGGAAAGCAGCAAGAGCTATAAATCTTCGTCGAGCCGTCGTCGATGTTCATCAACACTCAACTTCCAGCATCGATCCCCCACAATCAATCAATATGAGACTTTCCCTAATCTTCGCTGGCCTCTTACCTCTGGCCCTCGCTAGTTTCAACCCCGAGTTCGACGTTTCTGCTGAAGTTGCTCCTGAGCTCGACGCTCGTGGCGACAGTGGTTGTTACCGATTGTAATCCCATCTTGGCTTACCAAGCTGGCCTTCTTCCCTCCTAACGCCTCGATAGCCAAGCACCCAATTGCTGCATCAACTTTTATGACGTGTCGCTCACTTCTGGGACTGAATGTGCACAAATGAGGTAAAAGCGACTGTGCTTTACATCTACATTCCCTAAAACTCCTTTGCAGCTCACAACTGTGCCTTTTCGAGAGAGTAACACTGAATGCGACCATACATGGTGCCCACATGCTTTTTTTGCTCATCAATCAACTCAAAAACATGAGTCACTCGCCTTAACTCACAATCCTCGCCTTCATCAATACGTCGCAGGTTAATCTCAAGCACCTCGCCCGCGACCGCCAGCCGCTTACAAACAACCATAAAATCCTCACACGGGAATGGTGCGCCGACGAACGACCCAAGCAGAGCCAATGCATTACTCGCGAGAATAGCAATCGGAGCCGTGGGACGTGGGTCAAAGTGGCCCGCCATGCGAGAGACATCGCAAAGCTCAAGTGTCGCTGAAGCTGTGTTCTCTGAGATGCGCACCTGACTCAGCATCAAAGGCTGAGTGAACGGCGACGGGTGAGAAGAATCCCAGATATTTTGCGAGATACGATGCAAGTCCGGAGGCCGGGTGATTCGCAGCAACGTTTGAAGTGTCAGGACGGCATAGCGAACTTCCAGTCGAGCGTATTGCTCGCCAGTTGGGGTGATGGCTTCCATGTATGCCGTTAGTTGCCTCTTTTCCCACTGTACCGGCTCGGCTATGAACCTTTTTCCAGTTAAGTTCTCGTGTGGGGTGGTTATCTCATTCATATGCAGTCGAGCATGCAACGCGAGATAGTAGTGTTTCTGTTTGATTGGGTTTGCGCGAGCGGCCACCAAAGATCCGAGGATGGCGAGATGTCTGCCGATTTCTGCTGCATCGAAGGAGGTGATTTGGAGGCCGGGAGATTGTTCGCGTGAAAAAGTGCAGCTGATGCCTGCGTTGGTGTTGCCTCGTAAGGGTGGCAATGTAGATATGTCGTGTAGAGCAAAGTATGGGGGTGTGACATCGATATAAGGTATTGCGTCCATCCTGATGCTGCAACTATGTGCAAGGCAAAGAACGGTTAGATGTTTCGGGGAGGATGGTGGGATAGTGAGTATATATGCGTGCCATGAAGGGCCTTGGAATTTTCCCTCAAGCACAGCTATTGAAGTACCGATAAGTGGTTTTGTCGCTCAGGTAATGTATATCTACATGTCTGTCGCTGATGAAAAGTAAGCACTAAGTAGCGCCGTTAGAGAGAGTCGACCGTAGAGTTTGTATCCTTGTCAACTACCCTGAGACGCCCTTCCTCAGCCGAAGTCGGGAAATAACCAATGTTCCCAGACGACTTTTCGTGATTACCTGGTTGCCCATGGCTGGCGAGGACAAAGCGCGTTCGATCACTAGGCGTGTCTACCTAGCACTGCGACTTTTACGTCGGAATGATTGCAGTCACTTCAAGACCACTAAGCGGCTTCGATTGGCAGATCAAGCCCCGAGATTTTTCCAATTGGCTAGATAAGCATGGTACTTCTACATTGCTTCCGCACGACTGAGTGAGCACATGTCGGCTTTCAGCTGGCGACATGATCAGAGTACATTTCCAAGGCTACCTTGCTCTTTGGCCTATCGGCGGCCGATTTTCCGTATATTGTAGAACCATTCTGTCGATGGCCAGAACCACCAAAACAAGCAGCTACAAACTGTTTCGATTCCAACAATGTCAAGATCAATCGGGGGTCCAGACTCATGTATTATCCTCAAAAACCTCCGAACCCAAGGACAGCAACACCCAAAGCACTGACGAGCAGCATCATCGACGCCTCTCCAAGTCGACTTGCATCTCCCGTGTCAGGCTGCGAATCAGCAGCAGAACAACTGTTCGAGTTGTTTCCATTCTTCGCAGCAGTAGTGTTGGCCGGATTACACGTCAATGCCTCTACATTGCTTCGATCGGACACAATGGCAGCAAAAGTGCCAGACAGAGTGTCAGCTGTAGAGATAGGAGAACATGCTTCGACCTTGGTTCCTTCGACGGCAGCATCATCGCAACCAGTCAGTGTGCCAGCTGTGCAACGGTGATTGGCAGTAAATCCCACGTATCCCGAAGTGCCGTTCTGGATATTCCATGTTTGTGGTGAGCCCGGGCTGGATTCACCACCAACCCATGTTGTGATGGTGTCGTTGAACTTGAAGTTGACGGTTTCGCCGATGCGGTCGTAGATGGAGTCGGCAGAAGAGATCGTGGTGTTAAGCGAACGGGTGTCTGTCACGTATCCACCGATGGGCACATAGCAGTCACCAGTGGTGGACTCGCAAGTGACTCCTTTGCTGACGATGAAGGTACGAAGAGCAGGCTGAGTATACGGCTCTCGGGAAGGTGTGAATGATGAACAAGAGGTCGCCAAGACTGAGGTGCTGCATAGAGCGACAAAGGTGGCGGTGGACGTGAGCAAATGCATGGTGAAGTTGCAAGTGTTGCGAGGACAAATGGCGCAGAACCATGGTGTGCATGTGTCGGTTTATGTAAGGCCTTCCATGGAGAGGTCATGACGTTTCACAGATAGGCGTGATGGTAATCCTTCCTCTGTATAACGACGATCCGCCAAGCCAGTGAATCCTTTGTCCTTGGCAGGTGACTCTTTGTGGACGTGCATGGGGTCGTTCGGCCGTACAACCATTCGACTGGGTCCCAAATCAGCACGAAAATGGAGGGAGATTCGAGTCATGCATATTGTGCTAAATCAGGAATCCTGCTGGCAGCGCCTGTGAATCGTATCCACAGATGGTGTGGGGGCTTAAACACTGCGGCCTGGTCGGACCACGATCGATGTCCATCCACCTTCTCTTTCCAATAAGCAGCTTGACGATACGTGTTTGATGAATCTGCAGCATAGGATGAATCCAAGTACTATCGGTCGTCAGCCTGCGCCAACAAATTTTCCTCTGCAGTCGCATCGACTCCAGGTGAACTTTGAACATACTAGCAGGAATTCTAGTCATCAGGTCACTGGCATCTATAAGCCAAACATTTGTTCTTCCAGCCTTACTTATAACCATACAAACAACGTTCATTACCATGCCACACGGTTTGAGAGGCAGTAGCTAATACACGAACTCGTCGATGGATGTGTCAAATACTGGCAGGCTCGAAGCAGGTTCTCAATGACCACGATCGATAGCTCTAGGCTCATCGCGCTCGGTCAATTGGCTCGACGCCCCTAGTCGGAAAGCTGCTAACCGCCGCGAGCCCGACTGGCCGTTGTACAAGCCTGATTAAGTGACCCGATCCAGTACAACATCCGTGCGTTCGAGGACATACAGGTGGTGCATAGTAGGCGGCCTATGCACCGTATCCTCAGAATCAGGCGGCTGGTCAATCTTTTCGTGCCTCTTTATCTCCCAGAGTTGACTTGATGCTGGAAAACCAGATGGTGTCGCGTCTTCCCAAAACGAAAGGCGAGAAGCAGAGTAACTGAGCACAACCCATAGGCAACCAGGTCTCGCTAGGTATGCAAGATGGAAACTTAGTAGATACAGAGGGTATAGTGCTCCCTGATCTCGAGATTGGGACCGATTGGTGTTGATGGCGTTGATCGGATATGGTGATTCAACCGCGACATCCTCGGCGCACGAGATAGCGTCAGAAGTGGACTTGTCGACAATAACATCGTAATTCGCTCCAGACTTTTCAAAATCCAGGATCTGTGATGCAGACAACAAGTCTAGCGTCGACCAGCGACAGAGCTCAGTCCCAGACGCCAGGCAATGTAGCGTCTCAATCTCGCGCTGACGGTTCCGTTCTATCACCACAGGCGAATAGTCCACATTATGAATCTGCTGCGGCGAGTCCACCAATTTCCGTAGCTGCGTCGACAGTGCAGAGGATCCACATCCGATGTGCAAAACTTGCGGCCTTCCGTCGTGAACAGATTTCTCTGCGATAGCTTTCTTCAACCAAGGTTCCAGAACTGCAAAATCGGCCAGCCAGTCAAATTGGTCCTCATTGGTGAAGCGAGTATTCCAGTATTCCACTTCGCCAAACGAGGGAGCAGACGTCGGCATTTTTTGATGGCTTGATAAAACTCGTCATGCGGCTCCGCAAAGCTTTGAGAGGAATTGGCTCCGGTGGTCGACAGATAAGAGAGTGGCCATTTTTCCGGTCAAAAGTGGTCAAAACGCTTGGCCAGGTGGTTGACGTCTTCTGCTATGAATGACCAGGTCATCGGTATACTATCAAACCCTGTTCACTGTGAAGCTCCGTCCAAGGATGCAATCATCCAGAGATCGCAGAAAAGCAGGCCGTCAAACGCTGTATCAGTAACATTGCATCGAAGGATAAGCAAGCCTGTCGCATCGACGAAGCTGTCTTGGACCTCTCAAGGCCATCGGATGTACCTTCGAGATATCATCTGCTGAATCGTGCGCAAGACCATCGAATTCGTATGATTGTACTCAGAGCTTATCCACGTAATGCGCACTGTCGCGGTCTAAAGGCATCTGAGAGTTGTCGCAAAAGCAGCACAGGACAGTGAGGTTGCACGTCGGGACCGGAGAAACAAAACCCCACCAACACGACCGCCACTGAAAATGCAACTTCCTCGACTTTTTCCTGTCAACAAGCGGAAATCACGTCTCAAATCAGTCCAGCTCGGATATCGATAGTTCCGACAGACTCATGACTGATTTTTCGCAGATCGCATGCGAGATCTGTCGCACCAAGAAGCGCAAGGTAGGTGGGGTATCGCGATTCTCTTTTTCTGATCAATTGTTCTTATGCAGCCTGTTTTAGTGTGATCGTAAGATGTAGGTATAGAATCGCGTCAATCTTGATTTTGACTGACAGACTTATCTGGCATAGTCCAACATGTTCTCAATGTGTTCATGCCAGCCAGACCTGTACATATCCAGGCACTAGCAAGAGGTGAACTTTTGACCTCCAATCTGTCTTCTTCTACGGCGGCAGCTGATAATATTCTATCAGAGGCCTTCCGTCAGGTTATATTGCAAGTATCGAAGAGAGGCTCGCTCGAACAGAAGCCGCGTTACTCGAAGCGCTTTCCACCTTTCATAAATCAGAGACGCAATTTCAAGCAGATCGACGCCATCTCGATATATCTCCTGCGACGAACGAGAAACCACGAGAGCTCGAATTCAATGAGGTCCGAATCGCCAAGGTGGAAGAATGGAAGGCATACCCGCTAGACACGCAGGAGCAGCAACGTGAATGGATGCGATATAAACTTGAAACACGTGGATCGTCAGCCAGAATGGTGACGTCCACGCGCCAGGAAGAGGTCGTCAATCTGAGAAGTCCGCCCGAAGGACAACAAAACCGACAGACCGGAGCATCAAGAAAGAGACAAAGAATCTCGTCCCAGTCGCAATCCAAGCTGACCCCCTTCGACAACCACAGCCTAGACCCAACGTCATCCACCACATTGTCGCCAACGAGACTACCAACTGTGCCAACGGAAGACGGCTGGACAGTCGACAGAACACACAACGCTCCTCTTGAAACCTCTATAGGACCTGCTGCTCTGGACCTTTTGCCTCAAGACCAAGATACTCGATTTTCAGCGGCGCATCCTGACTTCGAAAATCCTGAGTCAAACGGCACACGGATTATTGACAGCAGACAGGAGACGCGAACGGAGCATTTCACTAGCAAGGCCAAAAGACTTAGCACATTACACTCAAGAAAGTACTTCTGACATCCTGAACGAGTAATATAATCGGCTTGATCTGTGCTTGTGGTCATCTGATATACATCTTCGCACTCTGCAGAGGTTAAAGATCAAAGTCCAAGACTGAAGAGTATTGATCATCGCCTATCCAAAAAGGAATATCGAATTGTTCAAAGATGTTGGTGCTAGTGGCCGCAGCTGCATCGGCCTCAGATAGCCAAGGAACAGACAGCTCTGGTCCCAATATTGGAGGAGATTGTCCTGTCGAATCAGCGGCATTGTTAGATTGGTTGCATTGTTCAGTGGCTGTATTGAAGCGATTGGAAAGATGTGAATCGTCACGATAGGGACGACACATAGTTGTTCCGACAGTTTCACGAGGATGGCGCTCGTTCTGTGGCTCTATAAGATTTGCTTCGACTGGCGGCGACTGTGGCGTTGTAGCGGTAGAGTCCAGAAGCAACCTCAAGAACAGATCGTTGATAGCGACCGCACAAACATTTGGCCAGACACTTCCTCGAAGTGCGAGGTGCCTTAAAATCTCCACACTGTTGTCTGCAAGATGCCGCGCAATGTGTTTTGGCATCTCTCCCTCGATCGCTGCATGAAGCACGATAAATGCACTCATCCACACACACCAAGTCAATGAGGGCCATAACAAAGGTGCTGTAGATGGTCCTTCGCCCCGTTGAATGAGTCGGAAACAGTAATATTTATGGAGTGTGGTGATTATGGTATCAGAAGCACGAATACAAGTCTGTAAAGCCGCCATGTACTCTGGTGTGTGCCTCTCCAGTGCCAGCAGAGGTCGGTTGAGAGATATGATTAATTCATGTTGTGACACAAGGAGAACCACCTCGTGTAGCGTGCTGAATCGACCAGGTTCATCGTGTTCAGCGGCGTCTAAAACATACTGAAGGTCGTTTGCCCACTTGCCAATTCGAGCTTGGATCAGTGTAGCAAGATCTCTGTTGGCGGTGCGTTGATGGATGGACTTATTGCGGAGCTCCACGATCTGTCCTTTGATGGAAGCATGCTTCGTAAGGAAATTTAGCGTTCTCAGCCGATCATCCATGACTGGTCGATGGCTGTTGTTGGCTGTATGTTTCTCCTCATCGAAGTAACAGACATCCACGTCATCGTCACGAATGGTCAGAGGCAGACCTAAAGACTGACAGAGATAGCGATCGATACAGTATATCGTCCAGAACAGCCGACGGCGAAGACCAGCCTGTTCGAGGTTGAATCCTGCATATCTTGTGGGACACCTGTGTAAGCCCAGCTGGAAGGCCATTCGCACAATCATACCACCAAGTCTCGACGCTCCATTGAGACGTAGCATGGACACCAGGAAGAGCTGTACCGAGACCACTGCTTGCAGTGCATCAATAGAGGATGGCTTGAACAGCATGTCTTGCACACTCTCCATAGCTTCACTGAAGGATGTGAAGACGAGGGATGCAGGCAGCGGCTTCTCAAACGTACGTCCCGACTGTCTGCGGTCGGCAAGAGCAATTGACATGATAGAGCGTATCATTGTGAAGCGTGGGCTCCGCTGCTGATACAATCCTAGCAGGGTGGCTGGTCTGACATGCTGCTCCAGATATTCGAGTATTGTAGGTGCGTGAACAAAAGGATAAGCAGCATGCCAGTTCTCAAAATAGCTCTCGCTCCATGTTTGCAAGTCATCAAAGTCGAAGGTCGGGAGTCCAAAATCGACTGTGTTCGACTCTTCTTGTGACCAGAGGTTCTTCGAGCTGTAAGGTACTGCTTCATCCAGCTGATCCTCTTCTCCGGGCACGATATTTTGGTCTGGTGTCTGAGGCGGTACGTGCACACGAGACTTTGCCAAAGCGTTGTACACCGATCTGACGAAGTGTATACCACTCGAACTGCCTACGAAGCTTGGTACATTCGCACCATCTCCCTGTCTCATCAAGCCAATTTCGCGTTGCTGACGGTCTCCGGATACGCGTCGTTGCCTTTTTGAAGGAGGCTCGTCAGCAGTTCCATGAGCGCGATACGACGGTGAGTTTGTCGGTCCATTGGTAGCGCAATCTGTCGCATCTGGCATTGGGTCAAACCGATGAGCGTTAAATTTGGTATTGGGATGAGAAATAGTGTTGTTGGCACCCAGTATCGGGAAAGTGTTTGCCCGCAAACTGTTGCCAACTCATTGCCAACCCATTGCCAACAGCTCTTGGCTTGCAGATCGATTCTTGTCGGAGCGCAAGATCTGACCACTTTCACAGCAGCAGTATTCGACCAGCGCACCTAGTCACCTATCTCTGGACAACGTCTTGATTCGGACACGATCGATCTCCTTGCGCAAATTATCCCAAAACAAAGCATCATGGCACCTTACGCAGATTCGGCACGCGAAGGGCTATACACCAGAAATACTGCTATGATTGCAATCGTGTATTGCTTCACAGCTAGTGCCGTTACGTTAAACCGAGAGGTCGACTTTGACTACAGACTCTCCCTCTTTGGGGCCATCGCCTATGTCTTTATCGAGGGAGCCTTTCATATGCGCGAGTTTGCAAAGTTTTACCAGCTCCGTCTCGAAGGGCGCACATGGCTCAACCCGGACTGTACATACCACTTTATCAAAGCAGTCGCCGGGATCATCTTTTTCGGCATGATCTTTGGACAGACTGAACTCATGTTGCTTGCCCAGAACGTGTTCGAGCTCGCTACTCTGGCTTGTCGCATGATCTTTGCACACCCTTTGTAACTTCTTGAGGATGGTAAGCATGCATCGAGAGCAGAGGTCGAGACTTCGATGTATCATGCAACAGGGTTCCTATCTGTACCCTTGTAGTGCTTACTACTCGTACGCGATTCGGACATGGGAATTACTGGGCTGAAGTCTCGTTTCCTTCCGTCTACTCTGCGTGGGGTGCTCTAGGGCGAATAACGGTCATCACTGGCAACTTCAATTGCGAGTGTCTGTTGTCACCTCTTCATCATCTTGGTGCGCTTGTAGAGGACCTTTTGCTCTATAACAAGCAGCTTCCCCGCATCTTGTCAGGTCGCTGACCTTCTGACCTCGAAAAGTAAGCTGCACGCATACTCATGCTTCGAAGAGGCTTTCAACGGTCGAGCTGAGCCGAGGCATCAAGGTTAGAGGGGTCTAGCTGAAATTAAGTCTGACGAGTTGGACCTCTACAAAAGCCTCTACATTGGACATATGGAAGTTTTGGTTGAAGTAAACTTCAACTCGTCAAGTTCCACAGACTACAGCATTGCCGACAGAACAGCAGTGATTCATAGACCATTACCAGTATGGCAGCAGCATTCGACCCCAACCCAAGCATTGGGCCACCGACTCTCATGGACAAGCTACAATGCCTCGTCCTTTTGCCTATCTTACCTATGACATGTCTCCGGGTGTTGTTGCGAAGACTCGTCTGGGGTACCAATAATCTGAGCTTCAAAGCTGATTTCATCTGCTCTGTTCTTCGCGCGTGCGTCTCGGGTCTACATTGAGGTACTCTCGACCGCTGACGGACAGCACAGAGCACAAACGTTCCTGCCAATCAGTATGCTGAGAGCTTTGACAAAAGAACCCGAGCCCAAATTCCCATTGTCGCGACGTTTCGCCGACACAAAATCAGAGCTCTACCAAGAAGTATCTACAGCTGACTTCTCTGGCCGCTGGATTTGTAAAGGCTGCCCTAGAAAGCCCACTGCAGCTTCCAAGGTTGATTTGGTAATCTTGTATGTCCACGGTGGAGCCTATCAGATCGGCCATCCAGCCTCCGCTATTGCACCATTCTTGCGAATTGCCGAGATTGCAGACGAGAAAGGCATATCGGTTGCTGTGTTTGTGCTCGACTATTCCTTGACGCCAGAAGCACAATACCCCACTCAGGTCAATCAAGCAAAAGCAGCATACAACTACCTGCTCAATGACCAGCACGTCGATCACTCGAAAATCGCCATGCTTGGAGATTCTGCCGGAGCGCATTTGATCTTGAACTTGCTCTGCGTACTGGCAGATGAGAAGTTGCTGCCGAAGCCTGAAGCTGGTGCGTTCTTGGTCGCTCCCTGGATTGACTTGCGTTGCTCCAAGGATGGCTCATTCGTTCGCAACAAGGATGCCGATTATCTGGTCCGTGATCTGCTCATCACGGCTGGTGAGCAAGTCATGCCGCGCGAACTTGACACAACAGCATCACACATTGTCAACTTCTCACTCCCACGGCCAAACAAGCAGTCTTGGGCAGAGATCCTGCCGAGCAAAGTGTGGGTGGGTATAGGTTCGAATGATACGTTGCTGGATGATGCTGTTGCTTTCGTCGATCGCGTGAAAGCCGATGGGGTGCAAGTGGACTTTGAAATTGACAATGGCAAAGTTCATGATTGGCATATTGTCGAAGATGTCTTTGATACAGATACGTATTTCGCGACGGTTGGTGAAGTGCCAGAGAGGATGATGAAGGGCGCGGCAACGATGGCACGAGCTGTCCTCTCGACGGTGTCTCGATGAATGTGTATGTACCTCTCGCGTCAGCTGTTCTTTCATGCAAAACCCTGTTTCTAGCAACAGGATTTCTTGAGGTTCACTCCACTCAATGAACGGAAGGATTGCTCATCATATGCTGGACACCTAGGTTGATTGCGGTTGTACATTACCACAAGAACACACAACCAACGTTGTACTCAATGTTACAAAATACAAACACACCAGACTTGGTCGGGCACGCAAGAGAAAAACCGATCAAGTAAAAAACTCCTTCTGCCCGACAGAAAGAACTTCTCTCAAACCTTGGTAGCATCAACACCCCTGTCTTGACAATACTTGGCAACCTCCTTGGCCAACTTTCTCTTCTGATCCACCGCATTATCCATGATATCCTTGATCAAGTCAAACTCCTTCTTGGTCAAGGATGCCTCAGCACCGCCTCCACTCCAGACACCCTCGGCAAGAACGGCCCAAAGACCAGAGCCTTTGCAAACATCCTCCATCAATTGCATGACCGCCGACAGCTGATTAGGCAACCAAGTGATAATAGGACTGCCGCCCGTGGCCACAGGGTGCGAAGTGCGTTTGATAATGTACTCGCGAGTAAACTGCCAGTGACGCCAGCGGAAACTGCGGATATGGTCCAAGACGCGCAAATACAAGACCACGACACCAAAATCGCCACTGTGCGTCAAGAAATCACGGACTTGGACGTCGGCGGCTTTTTCGCGGATGCTGGTGAGGAATTCGCGGTGGGGTTTGGGTCTGTATTCACGAAACTCGACGAGGATCTTGGTGAGTGGGTTTTCGGGCATGGGGATTTGGCAGAGGTGGTCCAGGAGGGGAATGATGCTGTCGTTTGCGCCAGATTCGCCGCGGAAGAATTGAGGTTTGTCGTCGTATTGGCCCTCGTAGATTACGCCGTCGGGAAACATGGATTGGTTGGTGATGCCGTAGATGAAAGTGCGGTAGGTCATGTAGTCTTTGGGCAGAGAGTTGGCCCACATCTTTTCCATGTTGGCTTCGATGATGGTCATGGCCTGGAGGATAGACCGAAGACCGACTTTGGCATCGGCAATGGCGTGGTCGTCATTTTGCTTGGTGCGGGCTGTGGAGACTGCTTCCACGACATTGGCAGCGCCTTCAATCAACTTGCCAGTCTGAGCAACCATATGGATATGGGTAAGAATGAAACCTGCTTCGGAGGACTTTGGGTCGAGACCCTTCTCGAAAGCACGGATGAGACGGAGGTTGGAGTAGTCATCGTGACCCTTGGAAGGATCGACGAGGTAGTAGTTGTACAAAGCGTAGGAGGCAGCGTACGACATGAAGGCAGGAATGTCAAGGCTGAAAATAGTCAGCATGGATTGAAAAGAATGGGGGCAGAGTCAACTTACATTTCAGCACACTTGACAAGCGGTCCTGCAATACACTTGGGAAGGACCTGACGACCAAGTCCATAGCCATCATCGGCGTTGTTGCTGTAGACCTTCCAGCAAGGCTCAAGCAGATAAGAAGAAGCGACAAAGCTACGATAGTCAGCATAGATACATGTACATTATCATGAGGATTACTCACGAGTAGTCACGGAAAGCTGCAGTGATAGCAGCCATATCGATTTCTCCAGTACCAGGAACAACAAGGTTGTCGATCTCCGCCGTGAGGTCAGGCAGGGCCCCAGAGTCAATGAGTGGACCGAGCTCAAAGGTTGCGAGCAACCCATCAGTACCATCTTCCTTAAGGATAGGCATATCATCAAGGATGTCGCTTAATGTGTCAAAAGCGGCAGGGAGTCTGCGGAGGGGCAGATGGGTGGGGAGATAGCCATTTTGGGCAGTAATGAGGAAAGGATCGGAGCCTTGAGGAAGCTCCGAAGGATCATGAGGGATAGAAAGAGAACAAGGCTTGGTGATAATTCCAGGCATGATTGGTAGCGTAAAAATTGCAGAAGTTCAGATTTTGTTTTCTGAGTGATGAAAAGGAAATTTGGGCCATGTGGGCGAAGCGAAGCCTTTTTGTTCTCGTGGCCGGAATGAATACCTCGCGTTGCCTCGCGATAAGGGCAGAAGTGTCCTTCAATTCCGGCCTCAGGACCCACATAGCATTTCTCTGTCGTGGCAATGTCGAGCTGGTATACGTGGACAACGACGTACTTACAAGATCGCGCTCTTTGGCAAGTTACATGTATCATATCCAAGAGGAATCTGGAGCCTGCTGAGCCTGTGAGCTCTGTCGTGTCACCTGCGGTGGACACATCCTACGATATTGATGTTCTCAGAAGGCCGGTTCTGTTCCGGCCAGGCTTCTCTCTCGTGCTGTGTAGACAGCGCAGAGTTCCGGCCTCTTGGCAAGGTATAGTCGGCGACGTTGGAGACGAGCACGTGACTCTTGGCGACTCCACGATAAGGAACCTGTCTAAACGTGTGAAACAATCTCTCAAAACCTTGGCATATAAGCACATCTAGCAGAAGCACGTCTAGCAGCAACAAGAGCAAACGATGTTTCACGGTGTTCGTGTAAACGGGTTCGTCAGGCTGCGTCTGTGGAAAGATTTTGGTTCGAGAGAAAGCGATTGTTCTGCGTGTGTATAAGATGATCTTGTCTTCATCGCACAGTTTGTGACAGATACAAATTTGATTTGTCGCTCCCACGAACTCGGGGTATAACCTTGACACTTTGCGATGAGATGAGTTTCACCGCGACTGAGCGATATATGGGCCATCCATATTTTTCGCTCCATGATTCTATGAACGTCTGGGAATTTTAAAGAAACTAGATGTGAATGTGAAGGAAGAATCGGGTTCGCGAGAGTTTATGCGGTATGAACCAGGGTGGTGCTCACAGCAGCGAGAATCCTGCGCCACGACTTTTGGCCAGCTCAGAAACAGCTGCACCTGCCTGATGACGCTATAATAGATCCTACGACACGCTTATCATCAGTGGCCGATATCTCGTTTTGTTCATGCGTCTGATGACTTCCATTTTAATCTGATATCCAAACATGTTGTTGAGCGTCGCAGTCCTGTTCCTACTCATCCCGATCATCCTGCGGCTTGCGAAATGGGTGAGCAACTACAAAGAAGCCCGTCACCTCGGTCTTCCCATCGTGCTCATTCCCGTCTCCTACGAAGATGCTTGGTGGCTGCCATTGCGACCTCTATTCGCATGGGTACAGAACTTGCCATTCGGACTGGGTAGCTGGTACGTCTACACTGAAATGGGCTGGCCAACCGTCGACGGCCGCAAAACTTCAACAAAACTGGGAGAGAACTTTGTGCTATGCTCACCCACTGCGATCCAAATCGTCACATGTCACGCACCTGCAGTTTTCCAAACATCGCATGATAATAGCGATTGGATCATGCCGCCAGCGCAATCTCAAGTCTTTGCTTTCTTCGGCCAAAACGTCTCGTCGACTCAAGGAGCCGAATGGCAACGCCATCGTAGGATTACCGGGCCTGCATTCAACGAACGAGCCATGGACGAGGTCTGGCGCGAGACCACTAAAAGAGCCGCGTCATTTGAATTCGATAAAACCTACACCCTAGGTAAACTTCGTAGGTCTTTCGACTTTGTTGCCATGCAGATTCTCGCGACCGTTGGATTTGGGCAAGAGGCCGAGCTGAACAGGATACACTCTGGACACCAATTGTCTCTGATGGATTCGCTAGGCTTTGTCTTGAAGAATATCATCCTTACTGTTTTATTCAACGGCCTCAAGGCCCCGGACTGGATGCTCCCAAACACACTCAAGCGACTCAAGCTGTCTGTAGCAGAATTCAGAATCTATATGCAAGAATTGGTGCGCAACGAAACGGAGTCGCCGATCAAAGGGACAACCTTATTGTCGGCGATGGTATCAGCCAACGAGACAGCCAAGAGCGAAGTCGGCGAGAAACCGATCCAGGGTCGTCCAAAATACCTGACAGAAGAGGAACTTTACGGCAATCTCTTCGTCTTCAATCTGGCGGGTTATGAGACTACCGCGTCTGCACTCTCGTTCGCTCTGCCCTACATGGCTGCATATCCAGAAGTACAGCAATGGATGTGTGAAGAGATTGACAAGCTTTACATACCTAATGGTGACTACACCGACATCTTCCCTAAGTTGGTCAGATGTCTTGCCTGGATGCACGAAGTCATGCGTCTGGCAAGCCCCGCTCCATTGTTCACTCGTACTCCCACGTCTGTGCAAACTTTACCCATCACCACGTCCAAAGGACCCAGCAAAGTTGTTGTCAGGCCCGGCGTCCAAGTGGGCTGGCATCTGTACGGAGGTCATCTATCTCCGCGATGGGGCTCAGACGCTCTAGAATTCAAACCTCAGCGCTTCATCACAAAGGACATCAACGGCGCAGAAAATGTTGCAGTGCCAGAAGGAGTGCTCTTTTTCCCATGGGCGGGCGGCCCACGCGTCTGCCCTGGCAAAAAGTTCTCTCAGGTGGAATTTGTTGCAATGGTCGCCAACATACTTTCGAGATATCGGGTGGAGGCTGTTGTACAAGAGGGCGAGTCGGAACTTGAAGCCAGACACCATTTGTTGAGTGTCATGAATGACAAGTACTTCAACATTAGTGCTCATTTCAGAAGACCGGAGGATGCCGCTGTGCGTTTTGTCCCTAGGAGTGGCAATTGAGTCTTCCCTGCAGGACTCAGGGGAGTGAGATTTGATGCCGTGTTGTAGCTAGATGTAGAGCTTTATAAACGAACGGAAGGAATCATCATACCAGTGAGACGTCCTGTTGTCCGGTTCCCAAAGCGAGATTCTGCGCACATGACTTCTGGCCAGTCGCGATATACAATCTGCGCGTGGCCATCTTATTCGACACCTTCGCTTTCGGCTTCTTCAAATGGCGTCCAACACTGTCCAGAGAGAGAGGATTCAGAGCATGGATCCCTAGACAATCATCATCATTGCACTATGTGAGGACTGGTTCCGTGATAGAAATATGCTGTCGCACACAACAACAAGATCGCGCCTAGAAATCCTCGGATTCTGAAATCACAACCTCCGCTCCGCAGCCACGACATCGTGCATTGGAGAGAAGCCTCATAGAAGTGTCGAGAGTCTGCACTCTGATTCTTTCCGACTACATCGCAACTCTTCGTTGGCATAATCTTTGACTGTTCCACCATGCCAACCTACGCAGTCCTCGGAGCAACGGGTAACACAGGCCAATCCCTCCTCAAAGTGCTGACCCAGAACCCCGCCAACAAAATCCACGCCTACTGCCGCTCTGCATCAAAACTCCAGACTCTACAACCCGAGATTGTCGCGAACTCAAACGTCAAAGTGTTTGAAGGAAATTTAAACGACACAAAAATCATAGCCGACTGTATCAAAGACACCCATGCCGTGTTTCTCGCAGTAGCGGTCAGTGGGAACGTGCCTGGCAACACCATCGCCCAAGATACCGCACGTGTGGTCATTGCAGCTTCACGCTCGCTCCGCACTTCTTCTGCAGCGACAAAATTGCCGAAATTGGTTGTGCTGTCTGCTGTGCCCACAGAGCCAGCATTTGCAAAAGAGATGCCTGCACTGGCTCTTGCCCTCCTCTTCCGCGCAGAATCAAATATCTATAACGACTTGATAGCTGCCGAGGCTTTGTTGCGCAAAGAACAGGATTGGCTATCAGTGACGTTTGTCAAGCCAGGTGCTTTGAGTGTTGATACGCAAAAGGGACACAAGATCACCATGCAAGCAGCCAAGGGTGTAATTTCGTTCATGGATCTTGCAGCCGCAATGGTCGAAGTGGCTGACAGTGGTGATGCGTATGATTGGAAAGCTGTTTCGGTTGACCCTGTTGCTGCAGACGTGGCGTTTCCGTGGCAGAATCTGCCTCTGTTGGTCAAAGGACTGTTATATCATTTCTTTCCTTGGGCGTATGCTTGGCTTGGTTGAACGCGGTACGCGATGGGAGCTAGGTTGTTAGAAAAGTCGATGTTTGCAAACAACGGAGGTCAAGGGAGCATGATTCCAGTATCAGCTGAGTTATACTGAAACTCAAGAAGGCACGAGGCATCAGACAAAAAGCACAAGCGACCACGAAACATTAGCAAGCGGGACAAATAGATAATGTAAATCTGATGTAGATTCTGGTATAATTATGTCATGATAATATTACAATACTGGTTGATAGCACCAGGACATGATATTGTGAGAAAGCTTCTCTCAGAGGAGAGCACACTTAGTTGGAGGTCTGACCACCCTTGCGGCCAGCCTCAACGGGGTCGACCTTACCGCCAGCGAATTCTGTGATACTGGTTAGCAGGTGAGATGATAGTGACAAGCAAGAATACTCACGACCGTTGCCGCCGGAAGAACCGCCAGAGGAGCCAGTGTCCTCGGAGCTGCCACCAGAGGACTGACCGCCCTGCTTGCCAGCCTCATGGGGGTCAACCTGACCCTGGGCAAACTGACCGGTGCCGACACGCTTGTCGGGGGTACCGTCCTCCTTAAGACCGCCGTGTTCTTTACACAAGTCAGCAAAACTGGTTTGCAGTGTGGACTCGAGCTCGAGGGAGATATACCAGTGGGCTTGTAGGTTCCAGACATGTTGATAGATTGAAGAAAGTAAAGACTTTGTTCGGAAGTTGTTCGATGTGGAGTGAGGTTGTGAGAGAAGCTGTAAGAGCGAAGTGATTTGGTTGTTGATGAAGAAGGAGAGGTAGAAGCAGCAGAGGACGAGGTACTTATACGTCGTTCTCCCATCGTTCGCTTAGCTGGAAGGTGTCTCGTCAGCCATGCAAGACGACACTTGTCGGTCTGGTTTGCGTCAGGAGGGAAATGAGCCTGATGATGCAAGAAGCGTAAAGGTGAGCGTGCGCCGGTGGAACATGCAGCGGATAGCTTTCCCCACAGATCGTGCTTGCGTCGTACCTGAGTGGATCGAGATCGGGTGGAGGCATGACGCTTATACAGCTGATCTTCTACCGGAAGCAGCATTAATTGATCTGCTGTAGCGTGTCATCACCGCGAGCAGCCCCGCGTTTGACGCAACGAGTTTGATTCTTTGTTGACAGGTCGAAAACATCTCTTATGGCAAGCTGCGACTCGTTCTTGAGCTGGGAATTTGTAGACACTTCGTCCCAGGCTATTGAGAAGTGTTGTTTTCCATCCAGGCAGTTATTTAGCAAAGCATTGAGTCGCAATGACAGAGCAGTGCCTGATCGTGATTGAAATGTCGCCATCAGGGTAGTTTCATTGCTGTGGCAAACGACGTCCCAATCGAGCGTAAAGTGGTCTCGCGATGCGGCTGAACGCGCCACGATGACGCGCCGAAACGAAATAGAAAAAGTGTCAACATCATCAGAGCCTCATGAATCTCCACCGTTTTCCAGATCTCATTGAACAGTTTGAACTCAATTGCTCGGTTGCTTCTTCTCGAGCCGCGTGGATACGATGAATATGCAGTTTGGGGTATAGTCAATGGTTCGATCGACTTGGGAACACCCCTCGTGATGCTGTTTGCATGGTAAGTGCTTCATGCAGGGGCGCAACGTGAAGTCTTCATCTCCATCGTGTTGTGGGGTTGACATCATGCCCTGCGGTCGATCTGTTTACTATTGGCAGAATAGGCGCGACGATGAGACAAGACCAGCAGGTGGCAGGATGCAAGCGTCTTTGTCAGACGATTCATCACAGATGTAGCTGTCATGATTTGAATGCTTTGGGGTGACTGTAAGCGATATGACGGCTTGTCTGTCTGCTGATGGGGTGATGGAGCAAATGCCTCATACAAGTCGTTGGCGCTGCTGTCTGCTTGGTCAGACCTGCAGTGCATCAGCAGTGACTCTGGCAAGAAGCAGACTGCTCCTTGAGCTCTTGACCAGATGCGGTGCTGCTGCAACTTCATCACAGAGCTTTGCAGCATCCACGAGCATGCAGATTGCTGACCACCTATGCCTAGTCAAAGCGTCCAGAGACTCTAGCTGCTGCTGCTTGTGGCCTTCCTCTGTGCAGCTCGCCTTCCTTTGCTGCAACTCGAAGGTAGATACTCCATGACCGACACACCAACGCAATCGATTGAGCTTGAGGTCTCGCCCTCGTGGACATCGCTGGTCCGTCGCGGTCGTCTTTCGCGAGTATCCTGTCCGTCGGCTATTCTTTAGGATCTTCAAAATCGAGGCGTCAATGCGGAGCCGCGATCAGAGCGTCACGACTGTGAAAAAAAACTTGTGGAGCTGGGCTCATACACAACATGGATCTGACGCAGTTGGGTAAGTTAATTGCAATGTTATATGGTGTGCACCACATAACACTTCTCGGAGTTGCATACTAGACTTCAAAATCCCATCTTTAGCGGAGTTCTCGCCGAACGCCAAAACGTAGAAGAAGAGAAGCAAGAAGTTACCCCTCACTGGGAGAAACACAAGTCCGGCAGCGGCACAACAAAACTCCACATTACCCCTCCAATCAGGAAAACATAAATGCGAACATTTCCGCAGTATCAAGAACCAGAAACTCATCAGCTAATGTTACAGAAATATGTCCAACAAGAATTACAAAATCGCTTGCATACCGGCTGATGGCATTGGCCCGGAAGTCATCGACGCAGGAGTAAAAGTGCTCGAAGCTCTTAGTGCGGCGAGTAAATCATTTACTCTGGACTTTGAGCATTACGATTGGAGCTCCGAAACCTACAAGAAGACTGGCAAATACATTCCCGACAATGGACTGGAAGACTTGAAAAAGCATGATGCGATTTTGTTTGGTGCTGTGGGTGCTCCAGGTAAGCTTTGGGCACAATCAATTGATCGCGAACTAGTAGGACTGATGCGAAAACACAGATGTCCCCGATCACATCTCCCTCTGGAGTCTGCGATTGGCAATCTGTCAAGGCTTTCAACAATACGCCAACGTGCGTCCGACCAAGATTCTTCGTGGCACCGAGTCGCCCCTCCGCAAAGCAACCACTGGAGACCTGGACTGGGTCATCATCCGCGAAAACAGCGAAGGCGAGTATGCAGGCCAAGGAGGGCGAAGCCACAAAGGTCAGCCCTGGGAGACTGCCACTGAAGTTAGCATCTTCACTCGCCATGCTGTGACCAGACTGCTCAAATTCGCGTTTGAAGTCGCGCAGAAGAGAGACAAGAAACACATTACCGTGGTCACAAAGAGCAATGCACAGAGGAATGGCATGGTCATGTGGGATGAGATAGCTGCAGAGGTCGCAAAGGACTTTCCGGACGTCAAGGTGGACAAGATGTTGGTGGATGCCATGACTTGCCGTATGGTGCTGCAACCGCAATCACTGGATACCATTGTCGCCACAAACCTTGTAAGTCACAAACTTTCTATTTTTGAGTCAATGGTGAGTCCATGCACTGACACGAGGCACAAAAGCATGCAGATATCCTCTCCGACTTGGCCGCAGCCCTCGCCGGCTCCATTGGCATAGCACCAACTTCGAATCTTGATCCCACGCGCCAGAACCCCAGCATGTTTGAACCCATCCACGGCTCCGCATTCGACATCACAGGAAAAGGCATCGCCAATCCAGTAGGGACATTCTGGACCGCGGCAGAAATGCTACGGTGGCTGGGCGAAGAAGCCGCTGCAGACCGATTACTCGACTGCGTGGAGAATGTATGCGGGAATGGAATCTTGACGCGCGATCTTGGTGGCAAAGCCAGTACAAAGGAGGTCACTGATGCAGTGTGCAAGGATATTGAGAAAAGTTATGCATAGTCGCACCCACTGCTCTTATGTCAAGCACATATCGAACTTTGCATGACACACGCAAAACTCTCTAGGCTCGTGCAGCCTGACCTTTTTTACCCATCATCCAAGGCCCATCCTCTCCATTTTCAAGCACCATCATACCCAATCTCTTCTCATAGGCTTTGCGACTATCCTCCATCGATGTCCTCAACATAGCCCATCTCAACCACTGCATCCCCTCCAACCACTCGTTCACGCAATCCAGCAACCAGCCACCCAGCCCTTTACCCCTATACTCTGGCAACACATACACATCTGTAAGATATCCAAATGTGACTTTGTCGGTTATGACACGGGCAAACCCTACTTGCGCACCTGTTCCAATTTCATAGAGGCCAAAGCAGAAGGAATTTGTAATGGCGATGCGGAGAGAGGTGATAGGGAGGGGTGTTGTCCAGTACATCCATGGAGATGCAAAGGCGTCGTTTATGGCATCGAGATTGAGTAAAGAGGGGTTGGTGGAGATGGTGTAGGTGTCTCGCTGCCATGAGCGGTGGGCTGTGGAGCTTGATCCCATGAGTTGTGGTAGGTGTGTATTAGATTCGCGGGCAGAACGAAAGGCCGAGACTCCAGTGACTCAGACAACACTGTGATCAAACATGTTCTCGGGACCCTTATGTTGTTGTCAAGCTGTGTGACTCATTGGGTAGGGCTTCAACGTGTTTGAGCGATTGAGTGTCTCGAGCCGAAATGCAAAGACACAGCAATGTTACGCGCGTGTGACAGAAAGACTACCATCAGACAGCTTTACGCGTGCATTGATTGCTGCCTGAGAGCGCTTGGTAATGCTGTGTAAGCAATAAGACAATGCACCTTGGCATGGACGATAACAAGGAAGACACCCCGCACCGAAGCTCGCATGCCAAACACTCATACATCAGCATATAAACACCCATTGCAATCCCACCAGTCCATCAACACCACATTGATTTCTTCATTCCGAGCACCATGTCAGACATCAAGCCCTATACCATCTCCGTTCCACAGGCAAAAATCGACCGCCTGCAGCAAAAACTCGCAGTAGTCGATCTTCCAGACGAGCTTGAGGACGCAGGCTGGGATTACGGTGCATCTCTGTCCGAAGTCAAGAAATTGCTTGCATACTGGCAAAAAGACTACGACTGGCGCAAACACGAAGCCAATCTGAATGAGCTACCAAACTACATGACTGGCATTGAGGTCGATGGGTTCGGCGAGTTGCAGATACACTTTATCTACCAGGAGAGCTCGGTCAAGAATGCAGTGCCTCTGCTGTTTTGTCATGGATGTTAGTGATCTTTAAGTCGAAGAATATTGACATGGCTGATGACGAGCAGGGCCTGGAAACTTTACAGAGGTGACCAAGGTATTGCCTCTGCTGGCTGACACCAAGAACGGCGCACCCGCTTTCCATGTCGTTGCACCCTCACTACCCAACTTTGGATTCTCGGAAGGGGTCAAGAAGCGAGGATTCGGTCTGAAGCAATATGCCGAGGTCTGCCACAAACTCATGCTCAAGCTGGGATACAAGCAATATGGTCAGCATCACACAAGTCCTAGCACAAAGCGCAAGAAACACTAATTCCGTGCAGCGACACAGGGCGGAGACTGGGGTTTCTGGATCACGCGAACAATGGGTCATCTGTATCCAGAAGCATGCAAGGCATCACATGTCAACATGACTCCTCCAGCCATGGACACTGACCTCTCAGCCGCCCTTAGCGACAAGGCCTCGTTCAGCGACACAGAGTATGCCTCTCTACAACGTCTGGCCAAGTTCCGCGAAGACGGCGCCGGCTACAGCCATGAGCAATGCACTCGACCGCAAACACTCGGCTACGGACTCCAGGACTCTCCCGTTCTCTTGCTGTCGTGGATTCTCGAAAAACTCCATGAGTGGACCGATGAATATCCCTGGACTGCTGACGAAATCTTGACTTGGGTGTCGTTATATTGGTTCTCTTCTGCAGGTCCTGCAGCCAATGTGCGTATCTACTACGAAGCCAAGCATGATGCAAAGGGTGGCAATGATATGAGTGCTATGGTGACGGCGACTGGGCACATTCCTCACGTCAAGCTGGGTATCATGTACAACTGGAAAGACATGGAGACGTCTCCGAAAGCGTGGGTGAGGAAGATGGGAACAGTGGTGTTTGAAGGCGAGCATGACAGCGGTGGTCACTTTGCTGCGTGGGAGAAGCCTGAGCACATGGCCAGAGATTTGAAGAACATGTTCTGCAAAGGTGCTGAAGCTGCTAGAAGCCTGGGCGATGCGAATGGTTACGACGGACGATAAAAACCTTGGTGGATGTGATCTGCTAAATCAAGTCTTTTCCTTTCAGACCCATCAGCTTTACTGGTAGGGCATGGCCCATACAGGCTGATTCAGACACGAATGGAAGTCAGTAGAGTTTTGGAGTGTGCCCTGCTGGCTTTCTTCCATGTGGTTCTTTGAATTGATTCAAGCTCAGCCGTCAACCGGGATGCGACGGTGAGAAGGACGGAACTGTGGCAACGCAACTCGCGGAGAAAGTATAGACCGGCAGAACTCCAGGCGTTCTTTGGTGAGGAAGCGGAGATACATATGTGGCATTCGGCACGGAAGAGGTGTATGACGTTTTTTCGGGTAAATATGGCGTCGGGTGAAGGCGCCCGCCCCCATGTTACCCCACCGGGCCAAATATATCAATAGCCCCTCTGTGCCCCTCCATTCTCGACATTTCTTGTCACACAAACTCCTCCCTATTTCCTCTACAACCTCAATCACTCAATCACACATCATGTCTCTCGGACGCACAGTCAAGCTCAACACCGGCGCCTCCATCCCGTGAGTCTGGCAATAGCAAATGAAGCTTTGTGACGGCGCTAACAACAAACGACAGTCAATTGGGCTTTGGAACGTGGCAAGCCGAGCCCGGCCAAGTCGAGGCGGCCGTCTACGAGGCGCTCAAGGCCGGTTACAAGCACATTGATCTGGCCAAGGTGTACGGCAACCAGAAGGAGATTGCCAACGCCTTCAAGAAAGCCTTCAGCGAGGGCATCAAGCGCGAGGACCTCTTCATCACCTCCAAGCTCTGGAACTCGCAGCACAGACCCAAGGACGTCGCCCCCGCCCTCGATGACTGCCTTGCCGAGCTCGGCCTCGACTACCTCGACCTGTACCTCGTCCACTTCCCCGTTGCTTTCGACGAGTCGGGCGATGTCCACCAGAACCTGTTCCCCCTCCGTGACGACGGCGACGTCAAGATGCTCGACAGCGTCTCGATCGTCGACACATGGAAGGCCATGACGCAGCTCGACAAGAAGAAGGCCCGCGCCGTCGGTGTCTCCAACCACACCCAGGAGCACCTCCAGGCCCTGATCGACGCCACCGGTGTCACCCCCGCCGCCAACCAGATCGAGCGTCACCCCCGCCTCCTCCAGACCGACTTTGTCAAGTGGTGCGGCGAGAAGGGCATCCACATCACCGAATACTCGACCTTTGGCAATAACATGGTCGGCGAGCCCCTGCTCATCCAGCACAAGACTGTCAAGGAGATCGCCGAGCGCCTCAACGCCTCGCCCGCCCAAGTCATCCTCGCCTGGGCCCAGGTCGGCGGCCACTCGGTCATCCCCAAGTCCGTCACCGCCTCGCGCATCCGCGACAACTTCAAGGAGATTGAGCTGCCCAAGGACGACTTTGAGAAGATTGAAAAGATTGGCAGCGAGGAGCGTCGTCGCTACAACATTCCCTTCACTGCCAACAAGCCCAGATGGCCCGTCAACATCTTTAACGAGCCCGAGGAGAAGAACGCTCCTCACAAGGTTGTCGTTTAAGAGGCTATATGTGTGCGACAAAAACAAAATGACTAGATACCCTTTCACGAATAACAATTATCAAAACTTGATTCTCTAACAATATGTAGACATAAACTAGAAACAGTCTTGACATCTGCTCTTGCTTGCAATGCGCCTCGGCACATATTGTTATTTGGCATTGAATCTCAACCAGCCCGATATTGTGCCTCCATCATAAACTTAAGAATATTCCTAGGCAAGGCTTAGATTGCAATTTACCATCTTGCCTTATTCTTAGTCACAGTTCTGCTTATTTGAAAAGATAAATTCCTTGTTCATAACAATCAACCTTTCTGTTTTTCGAAGTCCTAAGCTTATTACATCTTTTATTCTATTTACTAACCAGCTACGGCATTCATATTTGCTTGCCGTTATTGAACCAAAGGTGGGATGCGATCCCCACAAGCTTAGCCTACAATTAGGGCTATCTGAAGTCCACGTTTATGAAGGAGTTACACTTGCATGTGTCATACAATCATATATCCATATAGCCCTTTCGTGACTGTTCCCAATTCCCTCCCGCCGTTCTCAAAGCCAATTGCGATTCTTTGGCTTATTGTAGACTGCCAAGTAGAATGCTAAGCGGCTTCTAGTATGAGGCATGGGGTGAATCAGCTCTCTCTCGATGATGGTGCGTGGTGTCTTGGTGATGGCTTTTGGGTCGATTGTGGTCAGGGAAGCGCTGGTCGTGGGCTGAGAAGGAAAACCCAGGCCTAACCTTGGATTGTTGCATTCCAATTTCAAGTCCACGTCAAACGGGGAGATGGGTCGATAGAGAAGAAGCTTGGTTGGCAGATCGAAAAGCAAATGTTTGATAGAAGTGATTTTGTCCTTTGAAAGAGTCAGACAGGTTTGCAAATCAAGAGGCAGACGTGGAAAGTGGTTGATAAGCTGTAAATATCGTGTGTAGTCATGTTGATCAAAGCATGGCAGTAACAAAGAACACTATTCGTCGTTACGCGCTCTGTGAGGTGTAGAACGTCGTAGCCGAGCCAGGTGGAGGACCACACGGAAGTTCCGACGTTCTTACCCGGCTGGTTTTGTGGGTAGGAAGCAAAACACAAAGTCACTTTTGACGCTTATCTATTCGATCTTTGGAGGTCCCTACCAAGGGAATCGTAGCGCGTCTTACCCTATCGCCGTATCGAGGCTTTGGATCCTCACCACCCCCGCTTCCCCGGGATATGCTAGAGCATGGACCGGTCTGGGATAAGTCTATATATCTCTTTCGTCGTTTGCATGTGTCTCTTCTTGCCATTATCCAAGGTATCTGCAGTATCTTCTTCATCGTATCCCTCACAATGTCATCTTCAGCCATATCCACGGCTGATGAGCAATTTTCCTTTACCAAGATTGAGAAAGGGCCACTTGATCTGACCCAGTATGGCGAGAATATCATTGCCGACACGCAGATAGGTGAGTCCCGCGAGATATTCCAGACACACGTCGACGGTGTAGAGTTCAGGACCGTCAGCTGGCAGCGGGCAACGGTGGTGTTTGTCAAGATCAACTTTGCAATGAGTATTCTCAGTATTCCAGGCGCCCTGGCCGCTCTTGGTTCCGTGGGAGGCTCTTTGTCGATCGTTGGTTTTACCTGCTTGAACACGTGTAAGTTGACATCGCCCTTATCAACGTCTACGAAGACTGTGACTCTGACCATCTTGTCTACAGACACGGGCGTCATCCTAGGCGACTTCCGCGCCAGACACACCGAGTGCCACAGTAAGATGCTTTTTATAAGCTCCGAGAGAACCATAAGACTGACACTATACAGTGTTGGCAGATATGATGGGCCGCATCTGGGGACGCGTCGGGCGAGAACTCGTCGGTTGCCAGATTGTTCTCGCTCAAGTCCTTATCTCGGCTGGTGGTATTGTCACAACAGCAACAGCATTCAACGCTTTGTCAGACCATGGATCATGCACAGCGGTATTTGCACTTGTGTCTGCAATCCTGATCACCCTCTGCTCATCGGTGCGCACCTTCTCGCGTCTCGGATGGTTGACGTGGTTCGGCTTCTTGACCTTCTTCCTTGCTGTCTTCATCTTCACCGTCGCTGTGACACAACAGGACCGTCCTGCAGCGGCTCCCAAGACTGGTGATTTCAAACTCGGCTGGACTGCTCTCGTTTATCCGTCTTTCGTCGTCGGCATGATCAATGCGTCGAATATATTTGTGAGCACAAGTGGCTCATCCATGTTTCTTCCTGTCATCTCTGAGATGCGCCGTCCACAGGACTTTCGCAAAGCCTGTTTGTTGGCTGGTTGCATTGTCGGCATCATGTATCTGTCATTCAGTCTGGTCATCTACCGCTGGTGCGGAACTTGGCTCTCCACCCCTGCGTTCGGCAGTGCGGGTACCCTGTTCAAGAAGATCTCTTATGGCATATCTTTACCTGGTCTGGTCATCGGCGTAGGAATCTATCAACACGTCGCGGCAAAGTATGTCTTTGTCCGTCTGCTACGTGACTCGAAGCATTTGCAGGCGAACACGGTTGTGCACTGGTCCACTTGGCTTGGGATCAACCTCGCCTTGGGCACGGCGGCCTTTATCGTGGCCGAAGCCGTGCCAATTTTGAATTACTTGCTCGCACTGGCCAGTGCGCTCTGCTTTGCGCCTTTCAGTCTGGTCTTTCCAGCGCTGCTCTGGATGTACGATTTCAAGGACATGAGGTCTGGCTCGCTGGCTCAAAAAGCAAGGTATGGTATGCATGTGCTGATCGTGGTTCTTGGTGCTTTCATGATAGTTGGTGGAACGTAAGTTTGCTTGTCCTTCACCACATCTTCGAGCTTTGGTACTGATGCCTTGTTTAGTTATGCCGCGGGAGCGTCAATCAAAAAAGCGTTTGCAGACGGGGACATCGCCAGGGTCTTCGATTGCAGAGATAATTCTGGTGCCACTCACTAAGCCCATCCTTCATGCTTCATGTATCAGAGTATCAACAAGCGTCATGAAAATAGCTTGGGAGTAGAGGAAACACGTGGGATGGAGTTCTTGATGGAGTGTCGCTATATGCGGACCAGGACTGTGGTGTAGGAACTTGTTTTTTATGGTTCTAGCAATACGCAACGAAGTTTTGTCCTCATAGTGTCCATCGTATGGGACGTGGCATGCCGAGTCCGGGGTGATGGGGACTAAATCAGAGATACATACTGAGCAAGATAGAACGCTGAGGATGTCGAGCTCGAGAATCCTGAGAGATTCATGCTAGCCACCACTTCGGCGAATAATTCCTTGAGCAGCTAGATTTGACCCTGGAGATATATCAAAACCAACCACAGAATTCTGTACTGTATACCCTACATGTTACCAAATGTTGTTAACATAGTCCATCAGTCAATCTCGATCTTGAGTCTTCCAATGCCACGATCCACACAAGCCTGCAACGCTTTCCCTTTTTCAGTGGAGAGGAGCGCCGTATTCTTGTAGTCGACTTTTCCATCACACACCGTCACTTTACAAGCACCACAAGCGCCCGATTTACACGAATAAAGAACATCAAATCCAGCTTCGTTCAGGGCATCAAGCAAAGTCTTGTTTGAGGGGATTGTCAGCTTTTCGTGTCTTTCTGTTTCTGGTTCATCGACTTCGACTTCAAATGGATCGCCCAGATCGCCGCCTCCACCACTCCCAAAATCTTCATAGTGAACCATGTGCTCTGGATACCCAAGGTCAATGGTGATTTGCTCACATTCTTCCATCATGCGTGTTGGTCCACATGAGAAGATTCGAGCAAAGAGGGCATTGTCCTGATCGGGCCTTGGTATGATGCTCTTGATGTCCAGTATCCTGCCTTCAGATTTGGCGTATAGAGTAAGCTTGTCTTTGGGGATTCTCTGCAGGAACGCAGCCTCTTCTCTAGATGACACGGCGTAATGGACGTGATAGGGCAAGCCTTTGTTTTGGCACTCTTGGATGAGTGGAAGGAAAGCTGTGATACCGATACCACCAACAATCAGGATACGCAGCAGGTTATCGCTGCATTTCTCATTTTTCTGTTGCGCGTTGAGGTTTTTACCCGGGTACATCGTGATCTCGTCACCAATCTTCAGATTTTCGTGAAGGTATGCTGAGCCTCCTCTTGAATTGCGATCAAAAGCCACCCCCAGGCTGAATTTGTACAGATCGCCGTCGACGATTGAGTATGATCGTTCGTATTCTGGTAACAATCCGAATCTGATCTGTGCATATCCGTAAGAATCAAATTCCGGATCACTGAGCTCAAGAGACTTCTTCAGAGCGAACGTGAGTTTTCTCACTCGCTTGGTGTCATATTGAGCATCGACCAGAGTGTAGTGTTTCGGAGCGTACTTGAGTTTCTCCTTTGCAATTTCGAGCCAGAGGTCCGTCATGGGCAGTCGGGTACATTCGGCCAACAGCTCGAGAGATACAGTTCTTCCTCGAGTGACCCGCTGGACATTCAAGACAGACCACTGAGGGTAGGGTCGCTGCTGCAAGGATATCTTGTCGCCTTTGCAGATGTCTCCAGTCTGTAGGACTCTCATGTTCCAGCCAGAACGTCCAGATCGTATTGTACGTTTCAATGCCCTCGGCCACTCGAACCGAGAGTTGAGCTTGTAGCAAGGATGCCTAGGCTCGCTGACTTCCAGTAGAACATTCTCGCCCAGCTTGAATACATCACCAATGCATACATTGTCGTCATTCAATTCTGTCGTGACCAGATTCTCTCCAAAAGCGCCAACATCATAGAGGGCCGGCTTTGGGGGATTCTCGGCTTGCCAGTCAGGATAATGGTGTGGGTTGTAACCATGCACTGCTCTTTCTGTGCCTCCATGTCTGTTTGATGCGTGTTCATCCCCTATCAAGCCTATCTTTCCGCAAAAGACGGGCCCCTGGCGTTCCTGTTTGTAGATGGCGGATGTAATTTCTCCTCCCAAGGCAGATTTTTCAACCTTTCCAGCGCGGATCTGCAAGAGCGTCCCTATGTCAGGTAAGGGAGCATTTTCCAGCGCAGTTACAGTCTCTTTGGGAATGTTCGCCCTTGACAAAGTGCCCTTGACACCCATCTTTAGACGTTGGGATCGCAAGCTTAATCGGATGGGAGCAGAGGCGAATGCGGTTTGTCGAAAGGACCGTCGTGAGTAGACTTAGGATAGAGAAGTAACGAACAGGCGCGACAGTGCTGACAGGCGCAAGCATTTACTGGTTGCTATAGAATGACAGCCTCATGCGCATCATCCGAACCTCCCGAGTAAAGCCGATAAACTTCTTACACAACACTGGTTTGGCCTGCCTATATTGGTACAGTCGAGCGTCAGCTTCGACAAAACCTGAGTACGAGAACACGTCATCTTGTTTGCTATTGTGGCTGCTGGTGCTCGCTGCACTCTGTTCGGTAAGGTCGACGAATTCCAAAGTGCCCTGATCGGCAAATCCGCCATCTTCCCCGACGTTCCGATATGGGCAAGCGCAGATTCCATTTCTCGCCTCGTGAAAGGCTATTCCGGGGAACTACCCGGCGACACATCGTAGTACCAGCACCCATTTGACCAAAAAGACGAATCAGAGAGCAGCTTATCTCCAGACTGACTTCTCCATGCGCGGATTACCCCTCTATCGTCGGCGTAGCGGGGGGCGGGCTCAGGGTGATTGATAGCTGTCAAGCTTGTAAATACTATTTATCCAAGGGTTAGACTCCAAATACTGCTACAAACACGCGGCCAACACTTGTTCCTTGCACAAGTCAGCAATCACAAAACTCTGATTCCAACGCAGCCATTGACACACATCATGGTCAAGATGATCCGTTTCAAGGACCAAGAAGTGCCCGTACCAGGCTTTGGTGCCATGGGCATCAGCTTCGCTCTGGGCAACGATCTAAGCTATGATGAGGCCGAGCCTGTGCTTCTACGAGCTCTCCAGCTCGGGTGCACATTCTGGGACACTGCTGTAGGACGCTCCAGATATGTGGATGACTTTTGGGCTTATGATACTATTATTCCAGGTCTCGTACGGTGCGGGAGTGAACGAGAAGATCTTGGGAGATTTCATCAGGAAGCACAATTGCCGCGACAAAATTTTCCGTATGCAACTCCATCAGAAAGACTCGACCGGTGATAGAGCACTTTGCTGATGTCAGCAGTCGCATCCAAGTGCGGTATTGCCGCTTTCGAAGACGGTGCAGTTACCAACTCCGCCTCACACATTCAGACATATATTGAGGGCACCATCGAGAGACTTGGTTTTGCACCAGACTTGTATTACTTACATCGCATTGACCCGGGTAAATATATCAACCAACATACTCTGCACATAGCTCCGCACTAACTGTACTCCAGACACCAAACTTGAAGAATCCATACCGGCTCTTGATTCTCTTCGCCAAACAGGAAAGACAAAGTATATTGGCTTGTCAGAGTGCTCCGCTGAAACATTGCGTAAGGCACATTCGAGTAAGAGCCACCTACGACACAACCGATTGCCACGATGAAAAGTATTGACCAGTGTTTCCGCCATTGCAGTTGCCAGCATCGACGCTGTCCAGGCAGAATACTCTGCTTTCGAGACCCTGCATGAATCCGACGGTCTCATTGACACAGCTCGCGAGCTCGATGTCGCATACATCGCGTACGGTCCCCTGGGTCACGGTTGGTTGGTTGACGACTTCCCCTACAAATCACCAGAGGACTTCAACGACAAGGACTACAGACGAGAGAGTCAGTTTACCAATACAATTTCGCAGTACATGACAGATCTCTGACTTGTGTTGCCAGTCCCCAAGTTCCAAGGCGAGAATTTCTATGCTAACAAGAGAATCGTCGATGGATTCAAAGACCTTGCCAAGCGTAAGAGCTGCACTTTGGCGCAGATTGCCATCGCTTGGGTGGCTGCTCAAGGCATGATTGCCATTCCCGGGACTACGAAGCCCGGGCGTCTGGAAGAGAACTGGGCATCGAGGGATGTGGAATTTACAGAGGAAGAATTGGAGCACATGCGCGGCATCATTGGCACATTGAAGCCGGTAGGAGATCGTTACAACGAGATTGCTGCAAAGGCAATTGGCAACTGATCCCAAGTTTGATGATATTATCTGCAAGGAGAATAGCTCGCTGTTGATCACTCTGGCTCAGCGATGTTTCAGAGTCAGGCTTCGCACTACTTTACTAAGCACATCATTTGGAGCAAGTCTTTGCAAACTATCGCACACTTCGCACACACTGACCCCTGAATGACTGCACTCTGCCACAAATTGTCAATCGATGTTTCCTGGTCGGACTAGTCTCAACCTTACACTTTATCACTTGCCATTGCATTCTATGCATTGAGCTGTAAAGATTCTAGGATTTGTCATGTACGAGGTTCCATACCTCCAATCCCTGCTCCCACCTATCATCCTCCCAGACATCCGTTTGGCCATCACTCCTCCACCTTCTCATTTCTCTCGGCTTCGTCGGACCCCACTGAACCTTTGCACCTCCCACAAATGCCGCAAACTGTTCGTTCCATCCTTTCAGCCAATATTCCTCCTGATCTGTCATAGCCCCAGGAGAATCAAAGCCCCAAAGCCAGATGGGTACATCAGAAGAATGTGTGACGCCCCATTCGAGCGGTATGGTCGCCTCGACGCATTTCAAACGCCGATCGAAACGATACCTCAGCACGTCTTTGCCGGGCTCGAGCCCGCCCTCAAAGAGCGCATTGAAGAATCCTCGCTGCAGATGATGGACCTGCAAGTCTGCGTAGATGCGCCCGAACAAGTCTTGCCAGTCTCTGCACCAGGAGGGCAGCCGCTGCTCGGCACCACAATAGTGATCCAAGATCTTGGTTGCGACGCTCTCGGGATATTCTGCACAGAGACGTGCGTGCAACGCCTGGAGCGAGTTCTCCGGGGTGCGCCAATTCCGATATATGGTGTGTTCGTCTCTGCACTCACCACTCATGATGGAGATGCCGCGGTCTCTGATTCTACGTGCAAAGTCTCCGTTGTTGATATCGGCAAAAAGGTCTTTTGGGTAGAATGCACCATCGGCCAGAGGTCTGAACTCGGAGATCTTCATCTTCTTTTGAGCATCAATCAGTTGTTGATAGGGGAGTTCGCGAAGCTTTGCGAGCTTTGAAGAGTCGTCAAGGGAGGCAGGAATACCGAGATTGTGGATGAACTCGTCAAATTGCGCCTGGTGTTCACTGAGGGTCTTGGGCCTTGTCCCAGGGCCATTGGACAACATGATCACTCGTCTGATTATCCGGTTTTCAGCAGGGACGAGATACAGTTCATGTGCCAACTGATGAAATGTTGAATAGGCGCCTGCTGAATATCCCGCGACGGTGATGTTTCCAGAATCACCCTTGAAGTTGACAATATTGCTATGCACCCATTCCAAGGCGGTGCGTTGATCCCAGAGCCCCATGTTGCCAAACACTGCCTCCTGAGCGGTGGTAGCTTCTGTAGCAAACGCCTTCCCGGTGAGAAAGCCAAGCGCATTAAGTCGATATGAAGGAAGTACCACTATAGCTCTGAACGCGGACTTGCCGAGCAACGGCATCAACGAGGACGGCTTCCAATTAGCGTTGCCCCATTGCAAGAATCCACCATGCAGGTAGAAGAATACTGGCCATCCTTCTTCCGGGGCATCGCCTGCGGGAATCCAGATGTTCAGCTGCAGACAATCTTCGTCGAACAGCGAGGCATTCGGTGGAATGCGACTTGGGGGTTGGGGGCAGATTTTGGTACCCTTCGTGTGGTTGCGTGGAGAAGTCTTGTTGCCATAGCTATAGTCTGGCGGAAGTTTGCGAGGCGGCTTGAAGCGATCAGGACCGGTAGGTGGCAGGGCGTACGGCAGACCTCCAAAGTAGCGGAGAGCTGAGATTCCGCCGGCTGATATGGTAAGACCTTCTATGCAGCCTAGGGACCCAGCCTGGAACAGATATCTTTCTTCATTGTATGCCATGATGGTGGTCGAATGTGGTTGCTAGACTTGACGCGAGCACTGGGTCAGTATCCATGGAATGACTTGGCCAGGAGGGGATGTCTAGCCAAGAGGATCAACGTCCGTGTGTGGTCAACGACTTGTGTCTTTGCAGAATAGATTGTCATCTATCATCTCCCCCATGTCTTCCGCGTCGCGACGGTATGGCAAGGCTATTATCGGACTCGGCTTCCCCCCTTTTCGCATGGTTCAGATCCGAGATCGCTCCGCTGTGAGCCGTCGGAAAGGGCGCGGTTGTTGTCGGGGAAGATTCCCCGCATGTCCCGATGAGCATTTGCAGCTCAACCCACAATACAGATACCAGGTTATAGGAAAATGCTATGTGTGAATGACTACATAACAATTGATGACCTTGTCAGACTCGGATCCGCGCCTCACAAACTTCTTGCAAATAACAATGGGCGTCAAAGTCACCCAATCTGTCTTGTTCAAGGCCATCGGAGGCCACGACCCTGCATCCACAGCTATAGTGGATCTCGCATCCGGAAAGGAGTTCACGTATGGTAGATTGTTGCGCGATGTTCTGTACGTCAAGGAACGATTGTTGCAAAAGATGGGCCGAGAAGTCCTCTCTGGCGAGCGTGTGGCGTTCATAGTGGAGAACGGCTACCGTTATGTTGGTCAGAAACTCATTCTTGCTTGATACATCGGACTCCCTTTATTGACCCTTAACGATAGTAACACTTTTGGCTATCTTTTCATGCAACGCTATCGCTGTTCCTTTGGCTCTTTCCTTCCCTGCGCTCGAGTTGAGACATGTCATCAATGTCAGTCAGGCTGTGGCACTACTGGCGTCAATCAACTTTGCAGCGAAGGCCCGAGAGGTCATGACTGAGGGTCTGGAGAAACTTCCGAGCTTCTATGAGATAGAAGAGTTGCTTGATCAATCTGAGGAGGCCATCATATCAGATCACGACGGGCCTTTCACTACAGATGCTGGCATGATGCTGTTCACATCTGGAACTACCGCAAAGCCCAAAGGTGTTATGCTATCCGATGCTACTCTAGCTGCGCAGACACAAAGCTTACTGACTGCGTGGCACTACACACCATCGGATCGTTTGCTGCATGTCTTGCCACTTCACCACATCCATGGCACGGTCAATGCCATCCTCACGCCACTACTTGCTGGCAGCTGCATTGAGTTCATGTATCCATTCAAGGTCGAGGAAGTCTGGAAACGATTTGCGGCACCATTCTTGCAGTCGGATAAGACTTCGTGTGGCATCAATCGCACCGAGATTGGGTCTTCAGCTGTTGCAAAACCTCCAATCACATTCTTCACCGCGGTGCCAACCATCTGGTCTCGTATGCTAGACACCTTTCCATCGTTGTCAGTTGACCTTCAAACGGCTGGCAGAGAGGCAGTCGCACGAAAGCATCTTCGTCTGAACATTTCCGGTTCGGCCGCTCTACCGAAACCAATTCGTGACGGATGGACCAAGCTTTCTGGCGGTAACGTCTTGCTCGAGCGATACGGCATGACTGAAGTCGGCATGGCACTCTCTTGTGGTCTCGAAGACGAGGATCGCATTGATGGCTCCGTCGGTTGGCCTCTGCCTTCCGTAGAGGTCCGCCTTGTTGAGAGCAACGACGAAAGTGGTGTACAGACTGTCATTGAGCATGGCGCGGAGTTCGATATCGTCTCTAAGAAAGAACGCCAAGGTGAGATCCAGTTGCGTGGTCCAACCGTCTTTGACGGATATTGGGCCAACCCGGCCGCAACGGCGAAAGAGTTCACAGAAGACGGGTGGTTCAAGACTGGCGACATAGCGATTCGTCGCCACGTCCATGGCGCCGGACGAGCACACTCAGGCTCCTGGGCCCAAGGTCCAGCTTACTTCATTCAAGGACGACGAAGCACCGATGTCATCAAGACTGGTGGCGAAAAGGTATCTGCCCTCGAGATTGAGCGCGAAATATTGTCTCTGCCCGAGGTCAGCGAGGCTGCCGTTCTCGGTGTTCCATCCCAGATGTGGGGCCAGAAAGTCGTGGCTGTCATCGTCCTCTCGAAAGAGTATGCACACAGTGGCACCCCTTGGACACTGGCAGATCTAAGACGCAGTCTGAAAGACCGTCTGGTAGGCTATAAAATACCACAAGATCTGGAAGTCGTGGACACGATCAAGAGGAATGCAATGGGCAAGATCAACAAGAAGGAGTTATCACAGGCCGTCTTTGGCGATATGGAAAAGATTAGGAGGAGGAGTGTGGTATTGCTTGAGCAACACAAGTTGCTCAAGACTACTGCTGTCTGAGTCCATTGACGACAATGGGCAATCAGACGCTATTCAATGATTACAATAAGCAAATGTGACTTGAGTAACAGGCATGAGTGGTATGATGAGGATAATGATACGTCCAAAGGTAGTGTTGTTTACTCCAGGGGGCCATCTCTGAAGATCTGTGAGCTGACAAACTCGTTATATTGGAAGGTAAGAAGATGAACATTGGTTTTTGATCAATTTAAAACTCAAACCCCGTCTATACGCATTAATGCCTCTATCTGGTGAGCTGCTCCCAAGACTCTTTCCTCCTCGAACTTGCGCGCTACGATCTGGAGACCGATATGATGACCATGCATGGTCTCGAGATTGTACTGTTTCTGATTCCAAGCGTCATGATCGTTGCGTGAGATATAATCCTGGTCCAATTCAGTGTCAATCTCTTTGTCCACTTTTCCTGCTGGGAACGACAACGCCGGATAATCGAGGAAGTTGAACAGCTTGGTGTAACCCACCCAGCGGCAGCAGCGATGGGGTACAGCGGTGTGTGGCATAGTGGGGACAAGCAGTACATCCACAGCACGTCCTGAGGGAGATTTGATGCCGTCCCACATCTCGAGATAGGCTTGTTGAGCGGCCACTTTTCTCTTGTTCAGTTGCCAGTATTCGTAGACTGTGATTGGGGTGCCGCGATCGATCAGGGCTTGCACGTGCGGTATGAATGGTTCGCCGCCTTGGAGGACGGCAGAGCGGATGTCTTCGCCGCCGTCTGCTGTGTAGTATTCGTCCTGTGGTTGTGAGCTTTACATTGTGCTAGTCTTGAGAATAGGGATACTGACCATGATGGCGATGCATTCGCTGTTTAAAGAATTGTCCCATTCTACAATCTCGTGCCCGGCGGTTCGGAGTCTTGAAACCGTCTCGCGAAACACACGTGCTATTGGCGGGTGAGGCTTGACCACGCCGTCATCGGGCATAACACCAATGACGAGTGGTCTGGAAGCAAGATCTTCAAAGACGACGCTCTTCCAGGGCATCGGGGGTAGTTGTGAGTCCAGAGACCACAGCTTTGCTTCAATCACATGTTTTGTGACGAGTGTCATGGTGCTCAAAGATCTTGTGATGGGACCAACAGCTGATGGCACATGCTGCTGGCCTTCCTGCGAGACTTCTACACCTCGGTATGACATGCGTCCATTCTGTTCAAAGCGTTAGTAGATAGACCAAGAAATGTGAGCTGACATTCTTACACTTGGTTTGAAGCCCCAAAGACCATTCATATGACTGGGGATACGGATGGACCCGCCGAGATCGGTGCCCCAGCCGATGAGAGAGCCATGTAATGCCAAAAGCGCCGCCTCTCCGCCCGAGGAACCTCCAGGGGTAAAATCCTTGTTCATTGGGTGAGTGGTTAGCCCCCACAATGGGCTCTCAGTCTCGCACCACTGGCAAACGTCAACATCTGTCTTGAATTTTCTGCAAAAACTTGTCACCTACCATGATACTCTGCGGCAAGTTGGTTTTGGCAATGACTATGGCGCCTAGTCCTTGCAAGACATCAACGACAAGCGCATTAGATCTTGCTGGCTGAAAAGCACGACCAACATAGCCCAGAGTTGTATCGTAGCCCACGACGTTGAATTGATCTTTGACGGAAATTGGTACACCGTGAAGAGGGCCAAGCAATTTCCCGTGTTCTCGTTGATAATCATCGAGACGTTTCGCCTGCAATATGGCGTCGTTGAAGCAAATTTCTGTGAGACAGTTTGTCTGCAGCTGTCAGTTGGTGGTTCGTGTCGGTTCTCACGATCTCACATACTTCTCTGTGTGCTTGACAGGCTCTTGGAGGATTGTCAGCTCGGCACCCTGTGTAGTAGGAGGCACAAACGATTGACCTACTGCTTGATGTAAGCCTGGACGACATTCTCTGCGGTGACGCTGCCAGAACTCAGTAGCTGAGTCAATCGCCCAACATCGTCGATTGCCGTGATGTCTCCAGGTTTCTTTGCATCGGTGCTGGTGCAGTGTGCTTGGATCAACGCGTCGCGAGCATCGATTTTTGCTGCCACGGTTTGCTGCCACGATTCCTTCATCTTAGATGATGTTCGACAAGAATGTGACGTCGTCTCGCAAGGTATTGTTTACATGATATCCGCTTGATATAAGGTAAGCCGGTTGCGCCCGAACTCCACGATGTCGGAGATAAGCCAAGCCGAGTTTCCCGCGTCGCTTCGCGCACAGTTTCCCGTCCCGCATCTGGCAGACTCTCCGTCCGTACTGTGAATCAAGTGTGGAGAAGGGACGGGTCTGCCGAGGAGCTTCCGACAGGTCCCAATCCTAACTCCTGGAAACCTTTCTCATGTGATTCATATCAACCTCTACAATACACTTAGCTCAACGGACCAATTCCATATCATATCTTTGCAAGCAAGAGAAAACAGCACAACATGAGCAACAGCATCGATCAAGTGCTTGCCAAGCCCGCGGACCTCTGCTGCTTGAAGGGATCCTTTCACTCGGGAGAGCCGCAGGGCAAGACTGAGCAAATAGACGGTGTTGAGACCTATGTGGCTACACCGGATCTCAAGACCGCTAATGGCAATGTTTTGCTATACTTTCCCGATGCTTTTGGTTTGCATACAAACAGTTACCTCTTGATGGATGCTTTTGCCTCTTGCGGTTACCTGACTCTGGGTGTTGATTATTTCCTCGCCGTCTGTCAAACAACCAATTATCCACAGAAGATACACTAGCTGATGCACTCGCAGGATGCTGTATCAAAACACACCATGACACCACTTAACGACCCGAACTTCGATCTCAAAGCTTGGAGTACCAAGCATCTCAGATCTTCTGAACAAGTCGCTTCCAGATGGGCTGCAAGCGTAATGGACAAGTACGGCAAGTCTGAAGATGTGAAATTTGCTTGCGTTGGTTATTGGTCAGTGTTAATCTGAACCTTCTGCCAATCTTACTCTGACTTGGGAAAAAGCTGGGGCGCCCGCATTGTCTGTCAACAACTTGCTACAAAGGGCATCTGCAAAGTGGGAGCAATGGCTCATCCTTCTTTCATGAATGAGAGTCACGTCTCTGGCGTCCATGGTGAGTGAAGAAACTTCTGATCTCCCAACATCAATCACTGAATCGAAAGCTCCCTTGTACATCGCTGCACCCAGCGCAGACTCGTTGTTCCAGCCCGAGCAACGTGCCCGAACGGTTGAGATCCTCACGCAGGGGGTAAAACACTTCAACATGCAAATCTACTCGAACGTGGGTCACGGATTTGCCGTAAGTTCGTCCTGACAGCTGCTCGATGTATAGCGTGCTAACCTGACCAAGACGCGAGGCAACCTCTCCGATCCCTACGAACGCTGGGCCAAGGAGGAATGCTTCAAGAGCTTTGTCGGTTGGTTGGACTACTGGCTCTCGGCAGCCTAAGACTGTTGGCTCGATATCCTATAGAGAGCAGAAATCGAATCCAATCACTACTTTCTCTCTGGGCATACAGCTTAGCTTGATCTTTCGCTGCACACTCTGACTTGCTCTCGAGAACTGTCCTCTCGAATCACTAATTGGTCCCCTACACGTCGTCACGATGAATGCAAGAGTTGGCTTCCATAAGACCGGAACCTCTGTGACCAGTTTAGAGAACTTACCATCTCACATCTTTCGTAGAGCTTTGTGCAGATATACACCCAGTTTACCTCGGATATCATTCTTACCTTCTTGGACATCTGGACACGAGTTTTTGAACGCAAAGGATCTTCTGCTTGGCTCTTTGTCCATTCTCTCTGTTACTTAGGTCAGTTCTGAGTCCCCCTAGCTCTTCTGATTACATCGGATACATGCTGTACTTTATCCTAGCCAAATTGGCTATCTGCAATCACATGAAGACCAGCCATGACCCCGGATCTCTCAGGGGTACCAAGATGTCCGAACGTGAGCCAGTTTCAATCATCGCGCAAAGGAAGCTTCACGTAGAAGAGACACGTGGATAATTTGGTTGGCAACACGAAAGGGCTCTGTCTCATTTTCGTTACAATTGCCATTACAAGGTTTATGCCATTGATGGAGCATCTGACTTTGCATCCAGCAATTTCAAAAGTGCAGTGTCCCTCTCTGTGACCATCTCGGGCCAATTCACATTATGCAAAAACTTTCCAACTTGATCATGCAGCGTAGCGAGATCTTTTTGGTTCCAGTCGAATCGATGCTTTAGCATATCTTTCTCCCAGCCCTGGATAGCTGGTCCGAGACGCTCGATGCGATTGCTGAACCCCTCAAGACCTCCTCCGCCGCCCAAAGCATTGGTGGCGATGGGTCCCGTGAGCGCCCATCGAAGCCCAGGACCCGATGTTACAGCCGCGTCCAAGTCTTCGGCCGAGACAATGCCACGGCTGATGAGGCTGTAGGCTTCATTGTTGATAGCGGCTTGAAGACGGTTGGACACAAAACCAGGGATCTCTCGGTGGAGAAGAATGGGCTTTTTGCCGAGAAATTTGTAGAAATCCAAAGCAGTCTGGATAGAATCTTGGCTGGTGGCCGGATGGGGTACAACTTCCACCAGCGGGATCAAGTGCGGAGGGTTGAACGGATGGCCAATTAATACCCGACTGGGATCATTCTGGCACTGTCCAACAAATCTGCTCGAAGGTAGACCTGATGAAGAAGAAGCAATCACCACACCTTTTCTGGTGTGCTTATCGAGAATTTGGAAGAGGCTTTCTTTCCAGTCCACACGTTCGGGTCCATTCTGTATTGAAAACTGGTCAGCATGGTGGGCTTACCGCCATGAAAAGCAGCAAAAGCATATCTTCCAGGAACTTACTTCTTGCACAAAATCTGCCTCTCTCAATCTCGGAACCACATCTTTGACAAACTCATAGTTCTTCGCAAATCTGTCAAACGTCTCTTGGGCTGCTATTAAAGGCCAAGCATCTTCTAGAAATCGCTCGAATCGCGTTTCAGCACCTTCTGCAGGATCAGTAATGATGACTTTGAGTCCTCGAGACAGGAAAAGCACCGCCCAACCCATACCGATCACGCCGCATCCGATGACAACGACTGTATGAGTGTTTCCCGACATCTCGGATGCCGTTAGCAATGTTGCTGATGTAAATGACGGATTGATATGGCTGTGAGGTGATCGAAGGACGGATCATGTATTGATATCACCCATCTGCCCATCTGGAAGCGAGCGTACATCATTCTTATCATTTCTATGCCATGAAGACCAGGTCTGATCTCCCATCGGAGACACGGAGGCAGCCAGCGAGAGGGGCACTGGCTGGGGTCGCAAGAGCTCAACCCGGTTGGATTCCCGAAAGCTCCCCGGAAATGAGGGGCAGGCAGTACAGCGCTAGCACCCCGAGACACGACAATTCCTCAGAGGCCGAAACCCTGTTGATACCCCTTCCACGCATCGGAAGTAGATACTTGTTGCTAGTCGTGATTCACAGTATCGGCTTATACAAAACCCACCCAGTGACTCTAAAATCGCTTGCCGTGTGCCAAACTACTTTCCACTCTCTCTAAGTGCCCAAACTTGGACAATCAGCATGGCGACGAACCAAAATGCCAACGGCGGCGACGAGTCATATGGGCCTGGTACCCATGTTGAAAAAGCCTTCCTACCATTACCCGAAGAATGCAGACGTCTTCTGCGTCTGTTCGCCGCGAGGACCCCCGGATTTACAGAGGACCAGGCTCTCCTCAATGGAGTCCAATTCAAAGGTGATGATCTGCCTTGTATCCCCGGGCCAATCAAGTCTCAGGCCGTGACCGCAGTTCTACATGCCATGGTCGGCATTGTTGGTCTGGAAATCCTCCACCTTCGTGGTGACACCACCTCTACTACCACTCATATCGACACAAATCATGCAGGGCTGTTTCCAGCAACTCCAGCTCTCGTACATATCGACGGTCAAACAGGCCCTGCTTTGATCAAGATGCCCACCGTCCCTCAGTGGGATAAGGACCGCCAGTCTGGTTCTTCGTTGGTCTTTCGTTCCACGGCAATCTACGAAACAGCCGACAAGGGTGTCTGGTTCCAGCTCCATGGGTCACTCGATTCATGGAAGATGTTGGCTCTCATCGGCATCGGCAAGGAGCTTGACGCAAAGATACGTTCGGACGACGCGGCGTATGACTTGATCCAGCAACGAGTTCGTACATATCGTGCACTTGAAATCGAGCAACTCATGCTTCAGAATGGCTTGTCTGGAAACATTGTCCACTCTCCCGAGGGCTGGCTCAAGACTGAGATGGGAAAGTCTTTGGCTCGCTATCCGCTAGTCAACTACTCCCGGCAGTCACACTGCGCAGACTTGCCTCCAGAAACGATGCCCACACTCGACGATAGACGCCCGCTGGCGGGTATCAAAGTGGTAGAGTTGACTCGCATCATTGCCGGAGCTGCAGCTGGTGCTGCTCTGACGTCAATGGGTGCAGAAGTCATTCGCGTGAACTCTTCAAAGCTCAAGGATTACACTCCAGCGCAACCTTCCTCACTGATGGCAGGCAAGACAACCATCGGTTTGGATTTGGACAACCCTGCCGACCACGCTAAGCTCAGGGAATTATTCGAAGAAGCCGACGTCATTCTCCAAGGCTACCGCCTCGGCTCGTTCAAACGTCGCGGGTTTGGTCTCGAGGCTGCCTTGGAGATGGCCAAGAAGCGCGGCAAGGGCATCGTGTATGTCGATGAGAACTGTTACGGACCTGATGGCTACTACGCAGAGCGACCTGGATGGCAACAAGTCGCCGATGCCGCAGCAGGAAGTTCCTACATCATGGGTCAAGCATTTAACTGTCCGCCAGGCCAAGGCGTGCTACCCAGTCTGCCAATCTCAGACATGTCGACAGGGATTCTGACTGCTTTGACCATCATGTGTGCTATCAGGGACCGCGCAAAGTTCGGAGGCTCTTACCATGGACACGCAGCCTTGACTGGCTACAACATGGCCACGCTGGATCCTGAAGTCCAGTTGTACCAGCGTGAGACGGTGCAAACGATTCAGGACAAGTACCAGTTCTCCTCATGGTCAAGCGATATACACGTCGCGCCTTTGTACTATCGGATTCTTGAGGCGTGGGGTAAGAACAGCGATCTGATCACGAACGAAAAGTACTATGTACATTTCTCAGATTCTGTCTTTGGAGATGACCTTCGCGTACTAGGACCCGTTGTGAAGTATGAAGACGAAACAACTACACCAAGGTGGACAGCACCCCCAGTACCGTTCTGTCACCATGAATTTAGGTCGTTTGCGAGGTCATCACTCTATAGCAGTCAGGTTTAGTCGTTCTTCGCAACTTAGAAATTCAGTTTGTCCTTTACCACTGAACCACTATTGTTTCGACTCTCACAGCCTAATTATGCTCCAGCATGGATACGATCATATTGGTCTGTGGAAACCTGAAGATCACATAAGTGTAGAATCGAAGTCCTAGTATGTTTGCTTGCGATGCAAGTTCGTGACATGCCTGATCATGAAGATATTCAGATGCACGTCACTATTGCTGTGCTGTAACACAAGATGCCATTTCACTCCTGAAGCTGTAACAACATACTTTGAGTATACATTCTGATATAAACCAAACTATCATACCCATTGTGCCATTCGTGACCTTGCGTTTGATCGTGATGCCCGCTTGATCAAGCGCTGGCTGTAGCCCTTTCCAGAACACTCTTATCCATCTTCGACAAGGCTTTGACAACATCCTCATCCATATCATGAAACCAGAGCCAGTCGAATCTTCCTTGCTGCAGTCTGGGAAGGATCTTGCCCATATCGGAACCTGTTTCCTTGTGCTGGAAGAAAATCATCTTTCCGACCTCTGCAGCTTGTTCTAGTTGCCTCTGAGCTCTAGGACGTCGCACGGAGTCGTACGCCTCGAGACCCACTTGTATATAAGGGGCCATATCAGCGGCTGCTTCATGGGCGCCTGCGGCTTTGGCGAGCACGTTCGATAAGACTAGTGCATCTTCGAGTCCCTGCGCAGCACCGGCGGCCTGGAAAGGAAGAGATGCGTGGGCAGCATCACCCAAAAGCGCCACACGGCCTCGATAGTAGGTGGATGTCCGCCAGTGATGGAAAAATCCCCATTTGATAGGTTGCGCTTTGGCAAGCAATTCGCGGAAGCGAGGGTCCACACCTGAGCCCTCAAAGTCGGCCATCATAGCCTCGTGTGTTGTCTTCTCCGTGACCGCCTTTTCCAGCGTCCATGGCTTTGCATCAGCGACACAAAACAAGAAGTTGAACTCCTCGCCACCCGTGATTCGATATGTGACGGCACTACGGTCGTGGCCGAAATAGAACTTTGCCACATTTGTGAGGTCTCCAAGAATGGGGTAAGCTTCGGCCATAGGAATGACGGCGCGATAACAGTAGGCGTCTGCGTATACTGGCGCTATCTCATTAGGAAACGACGGCTTGAGCACGTGCTCACGCACGATACTCTTGATTCCATCGGCGCCGGCAAGCACACTTGCCTCGGCGACTTGACCATCGGCAAATCTGAGAACTACCTTGTCCGGATGTTGTTCAATCGACTTCAGGTACTTGTTGAATTTGACATTCTCGATAGGAATAAAGCTGGTCATAATCTCGAGCAGTGCTTTTCTGTGTGCCTGAATTGAGTCAGTTTCAAGTTTTGATTCTATTGGGAGCAGATATCACCCACAGATTTACGATCGAAATCAGGGTGACCCCAGGCAGATTTGCCAAACCATGGCTGGTCCTGACCTGCCAATCATTGACGTTAGTCTTGGGAGCAAGGTCTTGCAGCGAGTCATGGTTTTTTTTGTACTTACCGAGCCCCTCCTCGAGGAGCATGCCCTCGAAGAAGATGTCTTGGTTATCTTCGCCTTTGTTTCCAACGCAGATCTTCTCATATAGAGGGCGGAATGCCGGCTCAATGAGGTCCATAGTCCTCATTCCATTGGGAGCGAAACCGATGCCCGCACTGGGACAGGGTCAGGGGAGTTCGTGGTTCGACAACATGATGTGAACGAACTTACCCTACGACCGAGTACTCTTTTGCACCTTCGTAGAGTGTGAAAGAAACTCCCTTTTTGTGTAAGCTGATAGCCAGAGCCAGGCCACCGATACCGGCGCCTTGGGAGATCGTTAGTGTATCAATTGTAGATATGATCGTATACTAAAGCAGACAACGCATGTAGGCATCGTAGTGCGCGAGGATTCGGCGAGATTTGACACAGGAGACAAAACACTATCAGCTCTTCGTGGTCTCACTCCCAGTCCGAAGGCAGCCTCATGATGCTGGCTCACTCGACGCTTTACATCGCGCTGCAGAAACAAGAAGAAATTTGGAGATCTCTCACCAACGATGGCGACGTGGAAGTCTTGGATAGTCTTGCTGATCATAGTGTCTTGTGGTGGAGTTGATTGTGATCGCGTAGTGGGGGTGATTTAAGCAAGTGTTTCTTACCTCTTAACAATGCTCGATCTCCAGTACTGTACTTGGATAACACGCGGGGCAAGACCGGCTGAGCCTTCGCTTCTTCAGGTGGGGGAAGGCCGTGGAGAAAGCAGTGGAGCATGCCAGAGCTATGACACTGCGCCAACCAACAGCCGTGTGCGCGTACTTCCTCGCGAAAACCCGGAAAGATCTGTCATTGAAGCTAATCTCTAGCTATCATCAGCTTTGTAATGCCTATCTGTGTTGCTGTATTGGTGCGTATGTCGACGATCGTTTAAGGCAAGCAAGATAGATGCCGCCAGTTCCCCGACGCTCCCGGCCGCTTCCCTTTAGCCATGGCTCCTGCTCAGCCCCGCACCAAGCACTTTGCAACAGCAGCCAGCACATCATCGGCTTCTTCTTCCTCGCTTTCCCCATTGTCTTCCACCTTTAGAGCATCCAAACGAATAGCAAATATGTCAGCTCAACCATCAGGCGACGGCCCGGAACATAGCCAAGAACGAGAACCCGCCCCTTCGGCTAATAAGCGGCGCCGAATTGGTCTCGCGTGCAATGCCTGTCGTATGCGCAAGTCCAGGTATGGTCCGAGTGAGCACGACATGAGAGGTTGCGTGTTGACGCGACGCCTGCGATAGATGTGATGGACATCGACCTTCGTGTTCTTCTTGTGTCTCGCTCGACCTTTACTGCCAGTATGAGTCAAGCGAATCCTCAACCAATGTCATCGTACGCAAGGATTATATGTCTGATCTGGATCATCGCATGGCGGCCATGGAACGCACGGTCCAGCGCCTCAATGATGTGCTCAAAGGCCATCTGACCCCGTGCGCGGATGGTCGTTCATCTAGCCCCGCAAGAACATCACATCAATGTGCCCCTGCCTTGCAGCCGGTTCGTGCGGACCTCAATGAGACATGTGTCACAGGTCTCGAAGAGCCGCAGGATGAGGATGCAGCCACGAACGGTATGGCCATGACATTTGTAGAGGAACACACTTCGGCTTTCTTCGGCGAATCGTCTAACATCAACTTTACCCAGCTCCTGCTCCGAGCTGTAGCTACTGCGCGTCACTCGAGAGCAGAGGTGCCTGGACTCAAAGCTGATCTTGGTGTCGTAGACGATGCTCATGTCGCGAATCTACCTCATGGTCGATCCCATTCGACTGCACCATCTACAACCACCCTCGACACCTCAATCACTTCCCTCCCGACAGTGCCAGACATGAACAGCTTGTTAGACATGTATTTCAGCACTGTTGGGGTGGTATTTCCTTTCATCTACGAAGAGATGACCAGAAAAACTTATGCCGAATGTTTGGACAATGGTTTCACGAGAGCTCGAAGAACCTGGCTCGGAACCCTGAACATGGTCTTCGCAATGGCCAACATGCTTGATCGAGACAACTTTCCGTCAGCCAAAAAGCGTTTTGAAAGATCAGAGGTCTTCTATCGAAGGGCTGTCGGCCTATGTGGTGAGCTCTCGAAACATGTCATCAGTCTGGAGATCGTCCACTACTTAGTTTTGGTCGTCCTCTATTGCCAGGGTACTCAACGCTCAGTCCAAGCTTGGAACATTCATGGGCTTCTCACTCGTTCAGCCATGGCACTAGGTCTACATAGTGCTGTTGCGAGTAAGGACTTGGATCCCATCCAAGAAGAGTATCGCCGCCGCACGTGGATTGTCATCTACTGCATGGACAAAGTCTTGAGTGCAGCTTTCGGACGGCCAGCAAGTATCTCAGATGAGCAGGCGATCAATCGCCAACCGTCTTCGAGGCTCTATCGAACCCCAAGCATGGTAGATACCGGGATAGATGTTCCAGGCGATTTTCTCGCTGTGTCTTTCGAACTGTACCAAGTGATGAGCAAGTCCTTGGTCAAACAGTACTCGGCCAACGTCGAACGTAGAGAGAACGATCCGGACGACTTGGTAGCACTCCAGGCTTCAGTCGAGTTTCGAAAGACCCTTCGAATGTGGGCGGCGAGTCTGCCGCCGTACCTTGGCCTTTGCGAACCGCAGTCTGACATTCTCGCCGAAAGCACACAGGTGAATCGACTTCGTGTCATACTAACGTTGAGGTATCATAATTTGAGTATCCTCGTCCACAGACCATTGCTCAGCGCTACTATTGGCCACTTATTCCAGAAGAGCACTGCTATCGACAACCCGCCTTACTTCGTTCAATTAGCGATGGCTGAAGCACAAGAATGCATACGGTCAGCAGAGAGCACCATTGACATAGCATATACCGTAGTTACTGCCGATTCAACGAGTAAGAACAATCTAGGAGTGTGGTATTTCACTCTATACTATGGTGAGTTACCAGGTTGATTTACTACTCAAAAGGAGTATTATTTACATGTTCCAAATAGTGTTCACAGCATCTCTTGTCGTCAGCGCGCGGTTATTGTGGTCACAGCATGAGCGCAACCAGATTGACGTGGCAGCCATCAACCATTCAAAAAGACTCCTGAAGAGAGCGGAGACAATTTTTCAGCATTTGGACTATGAGAATAGTCTTGTCCTTAGCTGTTGGAAATACATTCATCAACTCTCAGCCATGTGCAACTACAATGGTAAGTCGACTTGCTCTCACTATCGCCAGCAGAGTCCCATGTGGCTTATTGATCGTGAATCAGGAGTATCAAATACGTGTGAAGGCAACCCGGAAGAAGTGCCCACGTCAACTGCTGCGCGGTCGGATGCACCATCCAACCCTGCTTCGGTGACGGACCCCTTCGTAACTATGCCACTGGATGCAGACGACATTGAGGTGTACCAACTTTTTGCCTCCGAGATGTTTGATCCATCGATATTCGAGAACAATGCGTATGGAGTTAACGGAACCTCGACATGGGAGAACATGATGTGCTGAGGCTTGATCTCTGCTGGTTATACTATCCGAGACTGAACCCGACATAATTTTATGTACTGATATGCGACAAGGTGGCATCGGTGATTGACGGTCCAATGATTACAAAATCTACTATTGACAGCTAGCTAGGTTTCATTGGCCAGTGGCGGCTGAGAGAAGAGATAGATACGATCACAGACAAAACTTGTAGGCTGCGGAAAATATCGACATCACTCAAAGACACTGTATCTACTCTGGATATGCGCTGTTTGATTCCGACGATCATCTTGGACCCGACACTCCCGAATCTTTTCGATGTTCTAGGGCTCTCGCGACTTGCTCTTCACAATCCTGCGGTATGGGGATAGAGTCTTCATTCAGGACGGCAAAATCCCTGAGGAATCCCCAATAGCTCTTCTTCTTCCAGCCCTTGGCCATCCAATCATTGGCCTTCTCAGGATAAAAGTCTACGATGCCAGCCAAGCTACAGTCGTGAGCCATGACAGGAAATATGTGGTCGTAAGCATCGGCTATGATCAGGTTATCTATACTGTCTTTCGCCTGCTGTGCGGCATGGTGCCAGCCCCCTGTACGCACTGGATCGAAAAAAGGCGCATCGGGACAGTTCTTGGGGTGAGAGGCAAGGAACAGCTTTCCTGGACAGCCACCGGCTCTGTGGCTCAGTGGACTTGGACTTATGAAATCGGGCAGCGGTGCATATCGCGATGGTCTGAATTCGCCACAGTGGTGAGCAATGTCTCCACCTAGCAACATGAAAGTAGAGGGCTCTGCAGTCGTGCGAGCAAGAGCGGAAATGTGGCCGATGGCATGTCCCGGCGAGTTGAGCAGGTAGAAGCTGCCATCTCCGTAAAAGTCGTATGCGTCAAACCCGCCTATCCGAAGTCCCCTTGCATCCGAGAAGTCTATCTCCAATAGATTCCGATTCTCCCACGCCCGTTCGTCCAGATGTGATGCCGGCACTGTCGGGTAGGACGGTATGAAGTTTGATCTGAAGCCAGGGCCAACGATGAGGTCTGTTGTTGTTGGGAATGTGTTCGGATCGCCGACGTGGTCAAAATGCCAGTGGGACCAGATAATCGCGCCGACTTCGTTCAAGTCTTGACCATGATCCGCGAGGATAGTTGCCACATCTTTTTCAACATGAATTCCGTAGCCACCAGCTTTGATACCTGCGACGAACGTGGCCGGCAGGTTCTCCCAATCATGACGCACGCCAAGATCGAATAGCAGAGTGTCGTGTTTGTTCTCCATGGGAGCGTGTTTGATAATGTAAGCGTACGAACCGACGTTCATGGTGTCAAAGCCTGGCACATCAGGCTCTACGAAGGTCGAGGCTGGGAAGCCACTCATGAAGCTCGTTGTATCGATAATCGAGACTTCAACAGTGTTTTTGGAGGGTGGAATCTTCATTGAAGGAGGCACTTGTGCGCTCGCCATTGTCCGTATGTTAGTGGCTGAGATGTGGGAGAAGAGAGGGTAGTTTGGTACAAAGATCGACCAGTGAATGCGCTGCTTATCATGTCCTGCTGCTGTGCTGCTATCATATCATTTATGTCACATGAAAACGCCTCCGCTCATGCGGGGGACCTCCGTTTGAGGGGTAGATAGCGACACATCGCAGAATGAATACATGCCTGATGCCTTGTCAGCTTAGAAAGAGCACGACGTAAAAAAGGTCGTGTGCCGATAGCGTATAGTTGGCGTACCGCCCAATCCGCTTTCCGGCAAATCCGGTCCGATCTCCCCGCCAGCTCGTTCCAAGATGTGTCAGACCCTCGAGCTGCGCATTACCAAGAGCATCTGCACCGTCATCGCTTAGTATACACCCAGATACTGCGGATTCTTTCCGTGACCAGCTCCAAAAATTCCATCCTACAAGTAACAGTTCACTCATCGATTGATTCTGCACCTCTCAGATCACAATATTTGCTCTCATCGTCAAAATGTCTGACGACAACCTCCCCACATCTCTCACCCAGCTTCCTGAAGAGTCAAACCGCCGACGCTACACCACGGAAGAGCTTCAAGAATATTTCTCACGAATCAATCTCGCTCAGAAGTACCTCGACTCTCCCGTCTTGTCGGATGTCGAGCTTGCCAAAACAAAGGAACATGGACTGCCCTTGCTAGAAGCACTATGCCGCCACCACACCTGCAACGTTCCCTTTGAGAATCTTATTCTCCATTACTCTGCGAACAAGAAAGTCACTCTCGAGCTTTCGGAACTGTACACCTGGTTTGTCCAGAAGCGACGTGGTGGCCGTTGCATGGAGAACAACAGTTTCTTTGGCACTGTCCTGCGCTCTCTGGGCTACCAAGTGCGCAATTGCGCTGGCCGTGTCTCTAGAGCCATGAGTCCGTTCCCAGAGGTCCGCAAGAATCAGGCCAATACGTACGACGGCATCAATCACATGCTCAACCTGGTCCGTTTCGGAAACGAATGGTATGTCGTTGACGTCGGCATGGGCGCCATGGGCCCAAACATGCCATACCCCTTGGTCGACAACTTCGAAACCACCAGCATAGCGCCCAGAAGGATCCGCCTTCAGCAGCGCGTAATCAGCGAGTCCTATGCAGGAGACTCGGCACCAAAACTCTGGTGCTACGATGTCTGCTACGACCCCACGCACGGCGCGGACACCAAATGGATTCCCACCTACTGCTTCACAGAGTCAGAGTTTTTGCCGCAAGACTATGAGGTCATGAGTTGGTTTACGAGCACCCACGGCAATTCTTTCTTTACACGCTATGTGACGGCGACGAGGATGCTCAATGATGAGGCGTCGGAAAAAATTGTGGGTAGCGTTACTCTGTTTGTGGACACTATCAGAGAACAGAGGGGTAGCGAGCGTAAGGTTGTGAAGGAGTGCAAAAATGAGGAAGAGAGAATCGAGGCACTAAAGGACATTTACGGTATCGAGTTGAACGAGGAGGAGAGGAATGGTCTTGCTTCTGAACTCAGATTGGCCTGATCATCCGTTGAGATCTCTCTGCTATGAGAGCATGTGTATCGCAAGGGGCAATCAAGCGCGATGCTGAAATTACATTCCCGTGGCATTGATCTCAACGTCTGCTACATATAGCCAAGAAGTTCAATGTGTCAGCGATACGATGGCAATGTCAGCATCATGGCAGTCGTCGCGGATATTCTGCTTGCATCTTGTCTCCCATCTCATCCTTAGGCATCTAGAATTATCTACAAGAACTCAGATAGCTTATCGTAGGTTTCGATAGACAAGACACATAATGCAGTCCCTGAGCTTTGCTGCGCTTACTACCCTGCTTTGGCAGCTAAGGCGACGGCAATGACGACAATCACAACGCTAGACAGTAGCTGGTAGCTAGTTGACAGGCCTTTGAACTCGGCTTAACTCAGCTTTGATTTCATGTATCGCAAGGCTCATTTCAGACAGACTTGATAAAATCCTCGATCGCTATCGAGGATGAGCGCAGGAAGGGGCCATAGGAAAGAAAACAGCAGCAGTTGCAAAATTCATAGCGATCTCCAAACCATGACGGCATTTTCCACAGCAACATCATGCAGCTTGTCCGTCAACGAGCTTCCAGTAAGAAGTAGCGCTACGCTCGCGCAAGCGCTTTCCGAACCTGAGAAACACAAGAAAAACCGAGCTGGTCAGTACACTGATGCAAGCCGCGGAGATGAAACAATTCTCATATCCGAGATTCTGGATCCAGGGTGTGACACTGTGGGTATCTTGTAAGCTGTGGGACTTGCAATGTGAACGAGAAGAGGATTCCTACCCATAGCTCATCGCAAAGGACATGGTGTTGCGTACCAGCATGAGGGTGACCATGGCATCACCACTACAGCCATGATAGCTATCCACCATGTAATTCACAGACAAGGCAACACTCATAGCGACGGCGAGACCAACAAGACCAAATGCGAAGATCAACCCAAACCAGTGCACCGAGTGAGCAGCCCCCACACCCCATAAGATCAAGGCGCCGGGAACAACCACGGTGGTTATGACGAAAGGCCAAAGCCGCTGCTCGGCTTCCATGATGCCGCTGTTGCGACGAGCAAGTCTGAGCGTGAGTGCATCGCTAAGTCTCCCAGAGAACAGACCTCCAATCACAACACCGATGCAGCCGGATAGATAGCTGAGACCAACCATGGACTCACTAAAATTGTATGGTGGGCTGCTGAGAATGATGGAGATGGTGCCGTTAAGCATGTTGGACCAGATCAGATAGGAACCGTAGGAAAAGCCTGCATAAAAGATCACGGGCCAGCTGAGGAGTTTGAGACTGAGAGTCGAGCAACTGAGAATACTGGGACCGGGAGTCGGAGACCATAGGGCGAGCTTGTCCCAAAAAGATTTCCTTGGGCCATCGACTGTTCCTACGTATGTTGATGTCCTGGTTGTGCTATGATGTAAGCTCTTCTCGCTGGTGGCAGGCAAGACGACGGTCTGGATGCCGTGTCCGGATTCGTACGGTGTCGTGTTATCTGTGCAAGCTGGCTGTGCGCGAATATAATTCGTTTCTTCTAGACAGAAGAAGAGGAAGAAAAAAGCGACTCCTTGGAATATCGCTGGCCAAAAGAAGACCCATTGCCAACCCTGGTATCGTGCGATAAACCCACAGATCACGGGTGAAAAGTATGTGCTACCAGCGATAGCCAGAGCATAGACACTCATATATGTACCTCTCTGGTGTACAAAGTACTGTAGGATGGGTTGTTAGCCTGATGATCTCACATTGTCCGGGTCAAAGAGACATTCATACCACGTCTGTTACCGAAATCTCGGGAAGGGCCTCGATGGGGGCGCCAAAGAACCCCTGGATCACGCTCTTTGCAATCCATTCGCCATTGGACTTGCAGTACGCACTTTTTACAAATTAGAGTTCCTGTTCTAAGCCTTGACAATCGAAAAACCAACTTACCCCCATACACAGGTTGCTAGGGTACCAAGACTGGAGATCAGATAAGACGTGCGTTTACCGTAACGCAGTGCAAATGGCTGCCAAAACAAAAGACTCCACCCAAGAAGCAGAAACATATATCCTGTGCCTTGATTGAGGGTAGCGATTGAGATACCGCTCTGCTGCGACATCGGCACAATCACAGAGTACACGGTAGCGAGGGTCAGTCCGGTGAACCACGTATAACTGTCTTCATCAGCTCACGTCAAAACCATCAAATGAGCAAGGACCCAACGTGTTTGTGCAGATAGTGGCTAGGGCCTTTCTCCTTGGAGACCAGTTCAAGGGATCCTCAGGATCTTGGGAAGGAGCTGGCAATAAGACGATGTCGCCCTTGTCATCATGCTTAACATTGAGGATATGGTTGACATCAACCAAGTGGAAGGTTCCTGGAACTTTGGACGATAGGTCTGTCTCTCGATGAGGCATAGTATATACAATCTTCTAGAGTGAGGAGTCACGACAAGAACTCTCGATCAGGGAGTGGCTCGTCATGATATGAGTTCACTTTTGCGGCATCTGCGAGGTATAGGGAGTCTATTCGCTACATCGACACTGCCGACGCACGCTGGTCCACGGGGGAACTACGCGGAGATGACTTTGCGCCAGGCGTGCTCTGTAATCAAGCAGTAACACGACCAAAATATCAGCGATGTATTCCCAAGGCACAATAGCTAGTGACTTCTTATCTGGCTGACGTATCCGTAAATCATACATGAATGAGATGCATAGGAAACCGAGATTCACTGTGATTGGCGGGCGATTCTTGTGCAGTCTCCACACATCTCGATTCCCTATCAAAGCCGTTTCCCTGTGATCTCCCCGCGATCCCCGCTCCCCGCTATCTTGAAACCTTAACCCAACGATCATGAGTTCAAGCTTAGAATCGATGGTTGATAAGTGTCACCACGGACGGATAAGCGGGTGGATGTTCTGACCAGACACTTTATCAACATCATTTGTGTTTGCTGCGACAAGTTCTGTTACCCCTCTCTGAACCAATGGCAACCATCACTGCACCTTGCTGGACAGTCAGAGCCGAACGAACGACAACGGCAAGAACACGACTGCTTCCCGTGATCGAGGTCAAGGGCGTCCCAGCTGGAACCGCAGACTTTGAGAATCTACGGTGGTCCATTCTGGACAAATTCGATGCGAAAGTGCCCAAGGACCTTCGCATTCCGCAACACTTTATCGAGAATCCGCCCCAGGACGTCACGCAGATACCCCGGTCCTGCGGTATCCTGACCTTCCATGAACTGGAGATTACGGAAAACTATGATGCTGTGGGCCTGGCTGCAGCGATTGCTGCCCGCAAGTACACCGCTGTAGAAGTTGTGAAGGCATTCTTGAGACGTTCAATCATATGTCATCAAATTACTTGTTGCTTGACACGATGGTTTTCCGAAGACGCCATCAAGCAGGCTCAAGCTCTCGATGAATACCTTGCTCGCACTGGAACGACTGTCGGACCCCTGCACGGCGTGCCCGTCAGTCTCAAAGAACATATTCCCATCGAAGGTCAAGAAACTTGTTTTGGCTTTATCTCGGCGACTATGGAAAGTGAAGAAGATTCAGATCTGACTGCTTTGTTGCGAAACGCCGGCGCTGTGTTTTACGTCAAGACCATGCAACCGCAGGGACTACTACATCTCGAGAGCGATTCTCCATTGGGCCGTGTGCTCAACCCTTTCAACATCCAATTATCCGCCGGAGGGTCCTCGGGTGGCGAGGCTGCTTTACTGGCTCTCCGTGGTTCCGTCATCGGGGTAGGCACGGATATCGGAGGCAGTATCCGCGGACCTGCGGCCTTCTGTGGGCTATACGGATACAAACCCACCGCTTATACATTGCCTATTGGTGGTTTCATACCCGGAGTCTTCCCACCATTTCTCAACTTGATGCCTTCGGTAGGGCCCATGTGCCGTTCATTACGCGACCTGGATCTCTTCATGCACAGCGTGCTTGAACAGAGACCACACCTTGTGGATCCCTTGTTGATACCCCTTCCCTGGACAGGCTTCCAGACCTCAACCACGGGAAGACTGAAGATTGGTGTCCTGGACATGGACGGCTTTATCACGCCCATGCCACCAATCACCCGCGCCATCTCCTGGGCAAGAGCCCAACTCTCCTCCTGTGACAATGTGCAAGTCAAATCATTCGCCCCCTACCAGGCGAGAGAAGGCCTCGCACTGGTTCGCAAGCTGTTTCTCCCTGACGGTGGCGCCGGTTTCCGAAGCGCATTGGCCGCTGTAGGGGAACCCGAACACTATCTCTCCACTGCCGTCCTCGACACAGCCACCGACAGCAGTGACATTGTCGCTCTCGCCCAACTCCGCCTCGATCGCGATGTCTTCCGTCGCCAAATGGCCTCCCACTGGACCTCGCAAGACGTGGATGTCGTTTTGATGCCTGCATTCGTCGGGCCGGCCTCGGCCCACGATACTGCAATCTACAAGTCGTACACCAGCATCTGGAACCTGGTCGACTATCCATCCGTTGCCATCCCAACGCCGCTGGTGGCAAAGGCCAAGGACGTGGAGAAATATGCAGACGACAATGTGCTTGGTCCTGAAGATGAGTATGTGAGGCGGGCATACGAGGATACTTGTTTCGAAGGGGCGCCCTTGGGTTTGCAGCTGGTCGCGCGCAAGCATCATGATAACCTCTTGTTTGGAGCGCTGCAGTTACTGAAAGAGCCTCTGCAGCTCAGCTAGCTTCCCTGAGAGCTGCCAACCCCGTTCGCATGTATCCGTCATCGAGTAATTCCTGCAGTTGTACCCGTAAATGCAAAGTTTCAACAAGAATCGTCGATCTCTGCCTGCGTATGTCCTCCCCTAAAAAGCCTGCCGAATGCAGTTTACCTAAATTCTTGGTGACTAGGCTGAACAGCCCATGCCCAAGAACTCGGTCCATAACCACAAACACCTTATCACTCTTGATCTAGTCACTTACTTCATTGCTACATTCACCAGTGCTTGAGAATCCCCAAGCTGGGTATAAATAGGGTCCCTCTGACACCAACACAAAAAAAAATGCATCAGACTGGACCGGGGGAACTCACTACGTCGGTAAGCACATTGAGAACAGCTGTCATATCAGTAATTGAAGCAAATGAGGCTTTTATGGTAGAGGGAATCAAGCAGGATGACGTCGTACAGTGAACTCGTCGCGAATCTGATGTCTAGTCCATGGCTGTGGTAGCACTTCGGGATCGATTTTAGTGTTGGTGGTGGAGAAGGAGGGTGAGGGAGAGTTTGATAGCGACGATTTTGTTGCTAGTAGTGGTTATGATGGACTATGTTGGACTGTGTTGAGTTTTTGGTCTTGTGTTGAGCTTAATACGGTGGTGTTTTATATTGACCTTCTGTATGCTGGTTCTTGTGGTGATGGTATAGCTTAGTGTATCGCTTGTGGCTTGGATGAATTTTATCATAGTATAGAGATGCTTCTATCTAGGTCCTCTACGACATTATTGGACGATCACTTCTTGGATGCAGATGTAGCGTTTTCTGTGACAGTTGTATTGTTCATGGTGTGTGGTGGTATTCAGCTATATAAACAAAAGAAAGATAGAGGTCATGTATGTGTTTTTGTGTACCTCGCGGGAGTTTCTGTATTCCTTTGCATCCATTGGCATCCGACGATTTCCTGTATCGTGTTTGCTATCCCTTGTCTTACATAAACGCCAAACCATAAAGACGAAAAAAGGCCAGCGTCTCTGATTTTCCCTGAATCCAAAAGTCTTGCTCTGACAGAAAACCAAAGCATCAAACTATGACAAATGACATCCACTGGACCCAGAACTCCATCCAGTAAGTCTGTTGGCCACATCAGAGGCATAGCAAAGCGTGCAGCACCCAGTGTTGAGATCATCGGCATGGTAACCACTGAACCCACCGTTGTAAATGCGCGCAGCACGGTAATACTTGCTGTCATCCGTGACCGCAGCTTCAGAAAGACACTGTACGAGGCCATCGCCAGACGCCGTGCCGGTCGTGCCATCGACAATCATCTGCTCAATCTCAGACGCAGGACAAGGATTTTGGATCACGCCGCCGGAATTGCAGGTGCCCGAGCCGGCGTGGTCTTGCATGAGACCAGGGTTGGCGACACTCCATGAAGTGGTGACGACGCGCACGCAGCCGTTGGATTCCTGCATCACGATGGCCAGGATGAATCGTGGGTCTACGCCGGATGAGGCGGATACTTTTTGGATCGAGGCTTTGATGTCGGCGATTTCGTCGGGAGAGTTGTTGGCGCCCCAGCCGTTGTTTGCGCACGATTGTTGCATGATGGGGATGTTGGCAGTGAACATGGCGTCAAAGGTCATCCATTGCGAGACCGAGGGCCAGCCGGCGGCGACAGTGCCGTTGCCGGTGTACATTTTGTAGGCGGTGGAGGCGATGGCGGTGGACGTGGCTGCGGAAGTGGAAGTTGCAGTAGTGGGAGTGGAGCCCTGGGCAGAAGTCTGGGTGGTTGCGATGGAAGATTTGGGGGCCGAGGAGGGGGTGCTGGAGCTGCTGCAGCCGGCGGCCACACAGTATGCGTATCCGACCCTGAGTTGTGTTAGTCTTTGGAGAGATCTCCAAAAAGGTTCGGGTCGATAACTTACCAGATGCTGTCACAGGAGGGAGCATTGACAGCGGGGTTCCAAGACATGAAGGTATCAGTAGAGATGCCGTTCGCAGAAGCGATGGCATAGCAGTAGTCGCCAGACTTGGCAGTGTACCATTTGGTGCAGCCGGAAACGATACCAGTCTGAGTGGAAGCAGGAGGTGCAACAGTAGCGCAGGAAGACGAGCTAGCCTTTGCTGGAGTGGCAGTGCTCTTGCTGGAGGACTTGGCAGACGAGGAAGCCTTGTAGCTGGAGCCAGAGACCAAGACCGGAACGCTGGAAGTGGTGACGACACTCTTGGTAGTGACGCCCTTCTGAGCCATCGAAGACATTGAGATCAAAGTGCTCGGCTTGGAAGAAGTAGTAGGCTTCCCAGAAGATGTGGTAGCCTTCTTGGTGGAAGAGCTGCTGGAAACCTTCTTGCTGGACGAAGTGCTAAGAATCTTTTTAGCAGATGAAGCACTAGTATGCTTGGACGATGTGCTCGTTTTCTTGCTCGATGTGCTTGAAATCTTGACAGAAGTGCTTGTTTTCTTGGTAGACACGGGTTTCATGGTAGAGGTGCTCGTCTTTTTGGAAGATGTACTCGACTTTTTGAGGGAGGAAGAACTGGACTTCGAAGCGGACAGAGACACATACCTGATGGTGGTTTGGCTAGTTGCCTTGGAAGAAGAAGACACCACTTTACTGACAGAAGATCCTCCAGCCACAAGAGTTGGCGACTGGCTGGCGGGAAGATAGACAATACTAGTCTTGATAGCGGCGCAAGAAGATCCAGAGGAGAGAGCAGCAACCTTGATGGCAGGAGCCTTGAAGGGGGTCAAAGCCGAGAAGGTGGCGGTGACATAGTTGGTGACCACGTCAGTGACTGTGACGGTCTTCTCACTTGCAGATGCGGTAGTGACAGCACCATTGACAGTGACTGTATTGTAGACAGTGTCGACGGAAACGCTGGTGGTGGTATCAACCTTTTGAGAAAGTGCGCCGACAGCAGTAGGTGTGGTAGCTGCGACAGCAAGGACAACCGAGACAGATGCGTCGGAAGGAATGGCAGATGAGATGTTCAAAGATGAGTTCGAAGGAGACCCGCTCGCATACGAACCATCAGAAGTGAGTGACAAAGTTGAGGAAGCAGTTTCTGACTGCGCAGTACTTGAGGGGATGTTGCTTGATTCTGAGATGGTGCTGGATGCTACCTCTGAGCTAGCAGAGCTGGCATCAGTACCATCTGCAAAGTTAGCAACAACATTGACTGTGGAAGTCTCGTATGAAATGTGATCAGCATAGATCGTAGAGTTGGCAGTATCTGTGGTAGTGTAGTTGGAAAGAGTGCCGTTGGCAACAGAGCGATGGTGGAGATGATGAAGATGAGTATGGCGGGAGTGACCATGAAGAGGACCAGCGGCGACGAGACCGATTGGCGCAAGTGTTGCGATGACCTGAGTGACGCGCATTGTAAAGAATGTGGTGAGGTGTACTGTTGTGAAGGAAAGTGATGGACCTGGTTCTGTAAAAATGTGCAAACAGGGACCTGGATATATATCAGTGCAGACGCGAACAGCTTAGGCTGTCGGCAAGCAGGGTTGGCTGCAGGAAGCACGGATTAAGGTAGTGGATGGATCAAGAGGGGGTGGAATACTTAGCCTGTGTGGCGCTCGCGAAAAACCTGGGATGGGGTGCTTCTGTAAAGGGGCTGGGGGTTAGTGAGTCGAAAGAAGATTTTTTTACCTTTACAGCTGCATTAACCTGGTTGCCGGGATATGTGTCACGAATGATTTGTTGGTGCGCGTGAGAGAACAATGAAAGCAAGGAGGCGCACATCATCTTATACCATTTGCAGTCAACTAATTGACTTGCCTACACGTGAAGAGACCAGCAGGCGGTTGCGTAGGAGGGCGTGATAGAGGCCAACGTTCTACGATAGGAAGATAGTGTAACCCAGGTGAAGTGCACGGACGGACCCTTCAATGACAGGTATTCAAGTCACGATCGATACGTCTTTGTTCGTTGGCGCGACTGACAAGGTGCTTGTGAAGAGTTGTCCATGCAGGCGCGTTGTAGAACGCGTAAAAGGGGGTGCTTCGCAGAAGGGGGAACAGCCAGGTCCACACGTCCAGACCAGTCACTGTCTCGACTTGGGGAGCATAGAGCTGTCGTAATTGAGCGAAGAGAAAAACAGCACCAAATCTTTTCAGAATGTTGCCCTGCGCTACAACGGTGGTTATTGGCATCATAGACGATTCAAGCGGTTCGGTTCCCAGGATATCCCTTGCTTGTGGAGGGGGAGAGAGAGGTTCGGCTTGTGTCCAACGGCTGGGTTTCTAGCCAACGGCCTTGTTGTTCCGTCGACGCGATTTTCAAACGGACTTGTAGAGCCCTACGGATGCCAGGCTGAGACCCAAGAGGCGCATAGGAACCGGTGACGTGCGCCTTCGACGATGGTCAAGTGTCATGCAAGTCTTGTCAAACAAGGGAAGAGGTTGGTTATGGGCATTTGGTTGGACAGGAATCAGCGGGGCTTCCCGACAAGGAAATTCGCCAACCTCTGCTTGCGCCGCTCACAGCCAACAACTGCGATATCCTCTCTGCTACGCCGCAATACTAGTCTACGGATAGTCGCATTACAAGTTGTATGCGATGTCGAAGATAGCCGTAGTTACCGCCGTTTTGCAGCCGCTTGCATTGGGCTTGAGCAGCCGAAAGAGCAAACTGTAAAGTACTGGCCATTGAACATTGACTTTGAGCGACAGCGCCTTTGATACCCTATTGGGCACATTCGTGTCACTACGCTGCTATCTCAATGACAATGTGGTAAAGACTGAGGAAGCGATGTGGTCAAGAATGATGTGTGTTAAGGATTTGCCAGCGACCAGCGGCTGCACGCATACCGTGGGTCTGGCGATGGAACTACTGCACGTCAAGTCAGGCATGTTGAGAATTGCGGAATATGATAGGTCGAAACTTGTAGATTGGCGACGGGTTTTCTTGTCGACCATCCCTGCAACACTATTCGGACTACCCTGTAGACTCCGGCCGGCAAGATGCAGGCCGAGGCGTGGTGCCTGACGTCCAACCATAATTTTCCAGCAAGAAGTCACTTTGGTTGCAGGATTGAAGTCATCATGAAGATTGTTCGCGCGCTCGTTGCGGTTCTGTAATTGAGACTTCCCATGTTGTAATCAGAGAGAGGAACGGACAAGATGTAAGTCGTGAAAAGGTTCTTTTGAATATTGTACAGACCATGTTGAGAACGCCGATAGAAGATGCCCAGACTGTAAGAGTCCCCAATATCATGTACAACCGGCAAGCATAAGAAAACACCAAGATGCCCGTCATTTCTTACGGCGAGGGAGACTCGGGCATGCGATTGGCAGACTGATCAATGCTGGGAGGAGCCAACTCACGTCTCGGCCTCCTCAGTGACTCCTCGGTCACGCCATTTCCAAGCTTTGTGATGCCCATGACGGGTGGGTCTCCAGCACGCACAAACTCGTACAGTCCAGGCAACTTGTTTCCTGCCAGTCTAAAGGCATCCTTGACAACCTGCTCGTGCAACTCGCCCTTGAGTTCAAAGATGATCTTACTGACGGCGACACGCGAAGCCCAGTAATCAAAACTACCCTTTCCCTTTCCCATACGCGACTCGTTGCCGGAAGTGTAGACACCAATGTTGGCCGAGATGCGGGTATAGAGGCGGTACTTCATTCCACGCAGACGCTTGCGAATGACATCTTCGCCAATCTTGAGCTGTGCGGCGCTAATACGACGGTCGTGGTCGAGCAGGCGCAGGCCGTAGTCGCCCCAGACAACGGTGGTGCCGCGAGTGCTGCCGCCAGTGGGTACGCGAGGTCGTCCTTTGCGGTCTTTCTTGTTCGCGCCGGCGCGAGGAAGTAGCCAGGATTGGGTTGAAGGGGTTGAAGAGAATGCGCGGGTCAAGGACGAGAGGATTGGAGATGTTTGGCTCGTGAGGAATTGTGGCCGTGCTAGAGTCGGGTTTAGTCTTGGGTACGCCACTTGGAGGACGGGTGGGTTGGCGTACTGCAAGTCTGCGCGAAAGAAAAGAGAGTGTTGCGATGCGAAGCAAGGCTCGCGCGAATCCGTGGTGCCGACATGGTGGATATGATTGCGTCTATATCGCTCTATTCGAGCTGCTTCACCTGCCTCTGGCTGGCCCTTGGACTTTCTCCATCTCGAACGCGGCTTGTTCCGTTTCCCGCGGGATGGCAGCCTAATCGGGATAGATTGATGACGCGCTTTCGCAACACCGCGACAAGCAAGCGCGTCTTGTGGGAGAGCTGCAATTGACGTCCATCAAATATATCATCCTGAGTCGAGTCTTGCTCCAGGATAGATATAGACCATGCCATCAGATATCCGTAGCTTCTTCGGTGGCAAGCCGGCTGCTGCACCTCCGGCGAAAGAGGAGAAGAAGGCTCCCGCCAAAAAGGGAAGAGCGAGAAGAATTGTCGACGACAGCGACGACGAGGAAGAGTGCGTGACTCGACCTTGTGCATCTTGTGTCTATCACATGCTGACAGTCGAACAGAGCAGCACCAAAAAAGACGACGATGATAACGGCAGCAACGTAAGCGTGTCTGCCTGATCTTGACCTGCTCCTTCCCCAATCGATTGACACTGCTTCCAGGAAGCGCGCCGCATCACCGCCAGGCGAGGAAACGACGACTGCCGCCTACTTTGCCACTAAGAACAAGCCAAAGCGAACAGCCGTTGCCACAAAGTCACAACCCGCTCCCAAAAAATCCCCTGCCAAACCTGTCAAATCAGAATCAACACCACCACCCTCGACCGATGATCTGAATCCAGAAGACTTTCCCGACGACGACCTTGACAACACTTTGACGACAGAAGTCAAGAAAGAGGATCCGCCTACCAAAGACACCGACGACATGCCTCCCAAGAAGCGCGCTCCCGCCATCAAGGCTGCGCCCAAGAAGATCAAGGACGAAGAAGACGCTGATGTTGACATGAAGGATGACGACTTTGTTGTCCCCGACGATGACGATGACATGGAAGTCGAGCCACCATCCAAAGCAAAACCCAAGGCCAAGGCAGGCGCAAAGAGAAAGTCCAAGGATCTGGAGACCGATGAAGAAGATGAGAAGCCCAAGCCCAAGAAACCTCGTGCTCCTGCAAAGAAGAAGGAAAAGGACCCACCCGTTGAAGACAGTGCAGAGCTCAAGGCCATCCTCGACGACATTCCTTTGATTCAAGCCCCCGATCCTCCAAGTGACGACGAAGGCGGCAAGACAAAGTGGTACAACCGACCCAAGAACGATAATCCCGCCCCTGGAGCCGGTAGTCTCGACATTCCTGAGGGCGCTGACAACTGTCTTGCTGGCTTGACCTTTGTCTTCACCGGTCAACTCACATATCTTTCCAGAGAAGAGGGCCAGAATCTGGTCAAGCGCTACGGCGGAAAGTGTACAACAGGCCCCAGCAGGAAGACCGACTACGTTGTACTCGGTGCCGAGGCTGGTCCAAAGAAGCTCGCAACCATCAAGGAATTCAAGATCAAGGTCATTGACGAACAGGGCCTCTGTGCTCTCATCGCGAAACTCCCTCCCAACGGCGGCAATAGTGTAGCCGGCGCCAAGTTTGCAGAGCAACAGAAAAAGGAAGCCGAGAAGATCAAGAAAGCCGCTGACGATATCGAAAAGGCCGAACGTGCAAAGGCCGCCGCCAATCCTACATCCCAGCCAAAGGGCATCGCTGCCGACGGTAGCGACAACAGGCTTTGGACTGTCAAATACGCCCCCACCCAGCTGGCTCAGATCTGTGGTAACAAGGGTCAAGTCGAGAAGTTGAGCGCCTGGTTGCGCAACTTCCACAAGAACGCTCGCAAAGACTTCAAACTGGCTGGAAAGGATGGCAGCGGTACCTACAGAGCCGTCATGATTCACGGCCCTCCTGGTATCGGCAAAACTACAGCAGCACATCTCGTCGCCAAGCTCGAAGGTTTCGATATTGTCGAAAGCAACGCCAGTGACACTCGCAGCAAGAAGTTGGTCGAGAGTGGCCTCAAGGGTGTGTTGAGTACAACTTCTCTCATGGGCTACTTCTCTGCCGGCGAAGTCGAGACAAGCAAGAAGAAGATGGTACTGATCATGGACGAGGTTGACGGTATGTCTGCTGGTGATCGTGGTGGTGTTGGTGCTCTCGCTGCTGTCTGCAAAAAAACCCAAGTGCCTATGATTCTCATCTGCAACGACCGCAAGCTGCCCAAGATGAAGCCATTCGACTTTGTCACCTTCGACCTGCCTTTCCGTCGTCCAAGCAACGACATGATCCGCGCCCGTATCGCCACCATTGCCCACCGTGAGGGTCTCAAGATGCCACCAAACGTTATGAACGCTTTGATTGAAGGCACAGGAGCAGACATTCGTCAAGTGGTCAACATGATCTCCACAGCAAAGCTCGACCAGTCTGCCATGGACTTTAACAAAGGCAAGGAGATGTCAAAGGCTTGGGAGAAGCATGTTGTCTTGAAGCCGTGGGACATTACCAGCAAGATCCTCGGAGGTGGCATGTTCATGTCATCCAGCAAGTCCACACTCAACGACAAGATTGAGCTGTACTTTAACGACCACGAGTTCAGCCCTCTGATGTTGCAGGAGAACTACCTCGGCACAAAACCAATCCTCGCCGCAGACGCTCCCAACGCGAAGATGGCCAACCTCGAGACACTCAAGCTGTCCAGTCAAGCAGCCGACAGCATCTCGGACGGCGATCTCGTTGACAGAATGATCCACGGTTCTCAGCAGCAGTGGAGCTTGATGCCTTCTCACGCCATCATGAGTTTTGTCCGTCCAGCTTCCTTCGTTGCAGGTTCTCAAGCCGGTTCACAAACACGCTTTACTGCATGGTTGGGCAAGAACAGTTCCTTCGGCAAATACAGTCGTCAAGTCAAGGAGATTCAAGGACACATGCGCCTGCGTACCTCTGGTGACAGACATGAGATCAGGCAGCAATACCTTCCCACACTCTGGCAGAATCTTGTCAAGAAGCTGGAGGTTGAAGGTAAAGAAGCAGTCCCCGAAGTCATCAGTCTCATGGATCAGTACTTCCTTACCAAGGACGACTTTGATGCCATCTTGGAGCTCGGTGTGGGACCCATGGATCAGGAGAAGATCAAGCTCGAAACACAGACCAAGGCCACGTTCACCAGGATGTAAGTGATATTCGCACTGACCGCACTGACTCTTTGGTAAACTGTATGCTAACTCGATCGCTTTACAGGTACAATGCACAATCTCACCCTCTACCATTCATGAAAGCTTCCAGTGTCGTCAACCCATCCAAGAAGATTGCAAAAGACAAGCCCGATTTGGAAGAGGCGATGGACGATTCTGAAGATGAAGCCATTCTCAAGGACGCAGCCGAGGACGACGCCGAGGAAGAAGAAGACATGGACATTTCGAAGGACAAGTACGTCGCCAAGCCTAAGAAGAAGAAGGCTCCTGCTGCCAAGGGTACTGCAAAGGGCAAGGGCAAGAAAAAGGCAGACAGTGGCGATGAAGATGACGAGGAAGACGACAAGCCGAAGCCGGCTGCGAAGAAGAAGGCACCTGCTAAGCCAAGGGCCAAGAAGTGAGCGTGAAATGGGTTGCTCACCATAGTGTTGAAGTTCGATGAGTGTTGCCAGAGGAGTCTTGCTGTAATGGTCGGATATTGGTTGGCTGGACATTGCTTCTGTTCTACATCTTAGCTGTGCAAATCATATGGAGCGCAGACCTCGAGGCAAAGAAAGATTCGCTTAGCATCGCAATAAACTCATGGCATCGATATTCCAAGCTTTGTAGCTTTCATTATTTGTGAATGCACGTTTTTACTCGATTTTTCTCCAAACTCGACAAGGTTATGGATTCTTCTGCTCCCTAGTCAGAAACACCAAAGGGCTATCTACAGACAATCAAACGCATATACGCCTCTACTGGCCAAGACTCGGGGGTGTAGAAAAGCCTCAGACTACTACAAGTGATCAATAACGTATATTTATGTTGCTACAACAGCGAAAGAGCTTGTGTTAGAGAGTACACATCGTTATGATCGGGGAAAGAACAAAAAAAAAGAAGATAAACTACCGTTTTGTTCTATACCCCCTTTTGCAAAAAAGGCTATGCTATGACAAGAACCAAGAAACAAGCAAGACACCCCCTGATACTGACAAAAAAACAAGACACAACACGCAAAAGAATATCATCGCTTCGCTGAGAAAACTCGACCCAACAAACCTCCCACAAAAGAAACAAAAAACCAGACACCATGATTTTCATAAACAATCATGAATCACCGAAACCTCAAATCAAACTCCCCTGCTTTGCCTTACTCTCCTTCTGCTCATCTTTCATCCTCTGCACCTCCAAATCCCTCCGGTCTTTCTGCTCCATCAGCACCAATTCCTGGCGCACAGCCTCCACACAAACACCCTCCACATCAGCGCCAACCCGCCAAGTGCGCAACACCACGCCTTCCCTCTCCATAATGCTCTTCGCTTTAGCCCAGCGCCGCTTCCAAAGCTCTTCTTTTTTGGAGAGCAGGGGTCCGCCTTCGGGGTCTAGGGGTTCGTGGAAGGAAGAGTCGTTCCAGGCGCCGCTGAGGCGGTTTGTGGCGTACGAGGCTGCGGCGGCTGGGTAGTGGGACAGGTTGCGGCGCGGGGGTGGGGGTTTGGGTCGTGTTTGTGTTTGGGTTTGGGTGGTGGTTGTAGAGGTAGAGGCGGCAGTATTGCGTAGATTGTCCATTGAGCGTGATGCAGAGGAGGATGTCAAAGTGCGTTGGTCGGCTGGGGTGGAGGTGCCGCTGCTCTCAGACGCCCATGTGGGACTGCGTTTTGTGGAAAAGTAGGCGGTTGTGGGGGATAGCTTTTGCTTTGCTGAGGCCAGGTAGTGGCGTTTCGGGAGAGGTGGTGGTGCGGTTGTTGCGGGAGATGACTCGACGACTTGAGAGAGTGGTGAAGGCACGTTCGTGGTGTTGACTGTCGTGCTTGGTTTGCGAGGTTTGGGCGGTGCTGGAGCAGAGGACTTTGCCGGGGGAGGGAAGATTGCGGTCTTGCCATCTCCCGAGGGCGAGCGCAATGCGGCTGGTTTGGGTGGTGGTGGGGGAGTTGCGCGCTTAGCTGGTATTTCGGTGTGAGAGCGGATGGCAGGTCTTCTGGTGAGTGATGTGCTGTAGGCTCTCTTTTGGGGTTCGTTGGACAGTGGAGAAGTGCTCTCGTCATCGCTAAAGTCGATGAGATTGTCCTCCATAGCAGATGCTTGTGGTGCAGGAGGATCTGTCGGACGTCGTGGTGGTAAAGCGGGTCTACCTCCAAGCATCTTTGTCGGCTCGACATCTGCACCAAACAATGACCTCCTGTCTGGCTCGGTGTCTTTGAGAGATTCGGCTATGGCTCTGCGAAGCTCCTCGTCGTCATCCTGAATATCCGAGGGACGGTTCAGTCTCTTGGCTCCAACCAAGCTGTCAGTCGACATGTTGCGAGAATGACCTCTAGATGATCTATCACCACTCAATGGACCCATTGATGGATCGAAAAAGCCCTTGTCAGGTTTCGATGTGACGTCTCGAATGAAGATTGCAACCACACGGCCCGGGTATTCTAGAACCACATCGGTATAGACTTCCAGATCTGCTTCACCGCTGTCGCCAACGAGGACAAACTTGCGCTCTGGGAAATCACGAAACAGGCGGTCGAGAGTGGCTTTTTTGCGTTCAGCGACTGGCTCGAAAATGCCTTGTAGCATACCACTGTACTGCTTCAGATGGAAGGATCCAAGTGGGAGACCGGCAGCTTTGAAGAAGCCAGTAATGACAGGATACAGCTGCCAGGGTGAATTTGAAACGTAATGCATCTGCACACCCATGTCGGCTAGTTTGCAGTACCATTGCCTCACGCCTTCAATGGTCAAGTCTCCAAGATCGCGGATGAAGGCGTTGCGGAAGATTTCTCTCGCACCACTGGTGATTGCACTGTGCTTGATGGTGTCGTCGATGTCACTGATCAAGCTGACACCTCTGACGGGCGTGACTTTGACTTCTTCGGTGGCAGACAGATCCTCCGAGGCAAGGATACGCACGTGAGTAGGGACAAAGTCGAGGGCGGCTCGAAGATGGAAGTGACCAGCAGCATTCGTCTGGACAGTCCTCTGACGGGATATTTTGTCGTTGTAGAAGAAAGCGCTGACAGATGCGTTGGCCAGCGGGTTGGCCATGAAAGGTCTCAGACGAGCCATGAGATGGTTGTTTGCAGTGAGGAGCTGCTCGGACGACATTTTTGCAGGGTTTGGCCATGATGAGCGTTTCTGCACGGGATCGATAAAGTCAGAGCCAGCAGTATTGGACCTTGTCGGTTGGAGGAAGTCGTCAAAGGTAGGGCCTTCTCTTGCGCTGGGGGCGGGGGAGGGTTCTCTAGAGCGAGTGGTTTCTGCATATTGGCTGGGTCGCTCGCTGAAGCCGCCTCTTCCAGCAATCTCGGCCTCCTTCTCGCCCTTTTTTAAAATCTCGTCTGCTTGTTTTTGAATTGCCTCCTCCTCTTGTCTGGTTGTGGAGTCTCTATGTCGGCCGACGGGGCTGGACGAGCGGCTGCTGGCTCGACTGTTGGCAGAACTCGACCTGGCTGATGATGGGGCTTGAATGCCGACAAGTTGTCTAGCGAGACCGACCATGAGGCGATGTTTGCGGCTGAGCTGGCCCTTGTGCGGAGTGTAGAGCCAGCCACGCACGTCGACGTCGACAATGGCCTTGTCCTGTTCGTACTCTTCCCATTGAGCCTTCCAGAACTCTGCGTCTCCGGCTCCTAGCGTGTCGCGTGCATCTCTGCCGGAGCCGCCGTGTTGCTGGATGGTGCCGGGGTGGGCGCGGGGTTTCGCTCGAATGTGCTTGGTGGCGTAGCTGGGAAAGATGATCATCTCCTCGTCGCCGCTGCGGACGACATCGGCGCCTGGGAAGATGCCGGGCTGCTCTTCGCTGTCGTTGGCAAAGTCTCTGGACTGGGACCACTGCGATGCATACGACTGCCTCAGCTCGTTGGCGGCCTTGAGGTAGCCGGCCAGCTTCTTACGACGGCCGCCCGACTCGCGAGGCGCCTCGTCCTGGTATCCTCTGTATGACATGTTCTCGGGTGAAGTTGATCCAAAAGAGACAGGAGCATGTTTCTCGGCGCGGGACCTCAAGCGGTGGCGCAGGTAGGCGAGGATGCCCCTAGTCTTGGGCTGCTGCTTACTGGCCTGTCGACGGACGAGGAAGCGGTATATACGGGACTGGGCGGACTGGCGCAGTCGAGGAAGTGTCTTGTATCGGAGATTGCGGATGCTGTTGGACGTCGTCGATGGCAGCAGATAGCTGAAGATGGGCTTCGCCTTGACCACTTTGCCTCGGGCCTTGAGGTTTCGCACAAAGTTGGGAGCCACTTTGATGCCTGCCGTCGCGAGTGCGAGGTGCCACGTCGACTAGTATCTACAAACACTCTAGATTGTCACAGGTGCCCGTGGGAAAAGCCTAGCTATACGTCATGCCCCACCCACCGAAAACCACAAATGTCCCTGACTATCCCCTTCCTATTCGTCTAGACTCGACAAAACAAGTCCGTTAAACATGACATTTGCGCCATTTGATTGGCCATGCCGTCATGAATATCAACAATTCGAGTCAAGCACATGGGCCCTTCTTGTCGGCTCTTCATGTTCCGAGTGTCTGCGGGTCTACAGGCACGCTCAGGCACCAAATAATTCACAGCCTCAAAAACGTCTGTTACTAACTTGTCAATTCTGCAACATCATCTCCCGTATACGCAAGTAGATTTGTAACGCAGCTACGGAGATGCACAGTGCCATCGAGAAACATGGGAATAGTCACAGAGCTGCATCTGGTAGACTTTCGTGAGTCACTTGGCGCTTGCAAAAACATTTGTGCCTTTACATAGCGCACGCTTTGCGCTATGTTCCTGAGGTGAGCGGGCCGAGTCGGCGATATCTGCTCATGGTGTTGCAGCTGGTCTTCCAGTGTACCTAGCCACTGCGTTGTCTTGCTGACGACTTGCAACGACCCAGAACTTGATGCTCGCCCGATTGTATAACCCATCATGAGCACGCTGTGTACTGATCAGGGTGTTCCTGACAGCGAAGACCTTGCAAAACAGCATCAGAGCGGATGTTAAATGGCATGGAATAAGTGGAATATTGGCATATGCCACTGATTTTCAGTAGAATGTTCCACTCTATTGGCATGGAATAGAATCGTCAGTTCTAGTAGAATATTCCACTATTCTACCTGTTAATATAGCTAATGATAATGGTTAAGTGGTAGCAAGCTCGAGGTTGGCGCGTGCAGCGCTTAGGCATAGCGGATTCTTTAGAAAATCTTACTATTACGCGTATCTCGATCGGTGGCACTTCTGAGGTCTTTGATTGGCTGGATCTTATCTCGGAGATTAGATCTAGAGCTCCGATTGGCTGCTCGAGGCTTTAGCCACGCGGTTTCTCACGCGTGCTTTTCGACGCGTATCGATCGCTCCCTCTTTATACATTTAACACTCTAACTACCACTCTTTTAACTACTTCTTGCTAAACATTAGAGCTGAGCTCCTAGCTGTTTTCCTGTCTTGGTCAGCACATTATATTATACTTAACTCGGCCCTCATATTATGTATTCACCTGCTAATACACAGCTACAAAGCTAGTTAAACTCTTAAACTCCTTAAGGCTAGTCGCTACGCGCTTCTACATAGAGCACTCTCTTTAAATTCGCCTTTAACACTCTAAAAGAAAGGGCCTTCCTTCTAGATCTAGGCTTAGTGGATCGCACATATAGTACCTTCGTTAATGGCGGCAACCTTAAGTCTAACGCTAGCGCCTCTAATGTCGATTAACCGTTGCTTCCTCCTTTAAAGCGACAGCGATTAATACTATCTACCTCGAGCAACATCATTAATAAGTCTAACGCGACACTAATACAACCTTCTCGAAGGGCTGCCTCTACCCGTGGCGACTCTAAAGAGCTCTAGTCTTATGCTAGAGCTCGCCGTTATAGTAAGCGCGATCGTAAGCGTAAGAAGAAGATCTAGTACTGCTTCTATGGCAATAGAGACTGTCCTCGGAACTACTCTACTACTAACTACGATAACATTAGATCGCACTTAACGAATAGACATGGCTAGAGGTAGGCAACTAGTGCACTTCTAAGGATTCTAGTAAGAGCAACACCCTCTTAGACGTCTCGTACTGTTACCGATATCGACAAAGCTCGCTTAAATAGACGTCTTATTAACTTAATTACCTTAAGCAATATTCCCTTCCGTATTACTAGCAATGATAAGCTTTATGCTCTACTCGATGAGGTGCTTCCTAGCGCGTTAAGGCTCCTTATTAAGACTTATTATACTATTGCAAAACACGTTAAGAAGGAGCATGATTTCTACTAAGAGCAGCTTAAGGCTCTACTTACAACCTCTTGGTCATTAATCCACTTTACCTGCGATGCTTAGACAGCCAACTATGGTAGCTATGAGCTGCTTAGTATTATAGCTCGATTCATTACGTCAGATGGTAAGCTAAGCAAGGCACTACTTGCTCTCTATAAGCTACCGTCTGGCCATGCTAGTACTAAGTGTGCTCCTCTCTTCTTCGATACTATCGTTAATTATGGCATTAAGCAGAAAGTTGGATATATCACTTCTAATAATGCTACCTATAACGACACTATAATGAGCCACCTTGCTACTCTATTTAACAAGCGCCTATCTATCGATTAGGACCCTATATAGCATCGAACTCGTTGTTTTGGCTATTAGGTTAACCTTGCTAGTTAAGCACTTATGTTAGCAAGTTTAAAGGAAGCTATTACTGCCGCGCTTGCCTAAAGTTAAGATCCCTTAGAAGCGGTCTTAATGCTAAGTGAAGATACTAGCCTTGCTGATCACGAAGCTATCGACTACCTCCGCTAGTTCTTTAAGTAGATCATAAAGTTAGCTCGCCGTCGTCGTGAGTTTAAGGCAGCTGCTAGTATATCTGCTATGCTTAACAATACTATAAGGTAGAACAGCTAGCTATCTATGATTAAGCGAGGGCTTTAATCTCGATTAGCCATACGTACTATTTAGCATGCTTACGACTACATAGAGCAAACCATCCTCTAGCGGCGTTATTAGCAGTTTCTTAAAGAGCTTGTTAAGTTCATAGAACTACTGTAGGAGGTAACGAAGTTATATAAAGGTGATAATGCTACACTTGACTAAGTACTGGTTTTAATGGACTTTCTACGTAAGCATTACGAGAAGTCTGCAACTAAGTACGCTGCTTCTAATCCAGTCCTTGCCGCTGCTATACACACTAGCCGATTTGCACTCGATAAATGGCAAGCTATTAATAGCTACACCCCTGCTTATGCCGCCGCGCTCCTCTTCTATCTAACTTATCGCGAGGCCTATATCACTACGTAGTGGCCTTAATTATGGCGAACACCAGCCATTACTGCTATACGTGCTCTATAGAACAACAAGTATAAGAACCAGATTAAGGCTATATAAGCATCATTATCATTAAAAGAGGAGGAGCCAAATAAGCTTGCTTAATGGCAAGCTTCTTTAAGGCATATAAGCTTAGTTCATATAGCTAAGGAGTTTGTCCATTTTACTAAGAGCCTTCTAGTTATTGTTGATGACGCTATATAGTGGTGGCTTAAACTAACATAGCAACTAAACTATCTAAATCTTTCTTAGATGGCTATTAATATCCTCTTAATTAATCTAATGTCTGCTAAGTTAGAGAGGGTGTTTAGTAGCTGTAGAAGGACGCTGTCGTGGGACCGAGCATGTCTCTCTGCTGCTAATCTTGGCTACATTAAGTGTCTTAAGAACTGGCAGAAGAACCTCTGCCTCGAGGAGGTTGATCTACCTATTGACGAAGGAGAAGAGGAAGGCGACGAAAACCGGGAGGACTAGGAGGAGCCAGAAGGACAGGGTGACACCTCAGAAGGACAGGGTTACTGTGACGACGACGGAGTTGGCATTGGAATCATTCTACTAGATAATTGACATGGAATCCTAAATTAGCTAGAAGTAGTGGCATGGCATGGCATGGAGCCGAAATTCCACCGGATTCCATGTAACATCCGCTCTGAACAGCATAGCGCCTAGCTCCAACCTTATTATGCTATATCTGCTGGAGCGTGTCACCCTTGTCAACACAATCATCCATGACGGCCTCGAAGAAAGCAATTTCTCGTATCTTGAGAACATCTTTCAGCATACTCTCTGTACAGCCGACTCGGTGTTGTCATCATTTTACTGTTTCACGAAGAGAGCAAAGAGTGACAGGCTCTCACAACCGAAGGACGAGCTATACCGATCATCTCCAAGCCGAGCCACAACGTTCAGCATTTGATGTCAAAACACACGCTTCACTCCCTGCCGAGATCGCCGAACTGTAGTTCGCGAACTGAGAATCTCCATCGAAGATTATGCCTCCAGAAATGTCATCAGTCTGCTGTGACTCAAGCTCAGTGCGATGTCGGTCAAGCAGGACTGTTGCGAGCCCTAACAATCCTTCGCCATGACTTACATCCATCACGCCAGTATACAGACACCAAGTGGTATCCTACAACTTCGGCAATCCCAAATGCCTTTTCCTGCCAAAAAGCATGACGAGACTCATGAATCTACCTCTATCATGAGAAGCCGCAGGACTTTTTACTGAGCAGGCGGGTTGAACACCTTGCTGATATACCCTGATATCGCCCGTTGAGATAGACTCTGTCCTATAAGTTGATCCCCCTCTTCCGGTCCCGCTTTACTGCATGATACCTCTAAAGGTAGGTACGCCGAGTACGACCTATAAATGCCTCATAGAGGTCTCCCCTACCTCGTTCTTTTCTTTCCACCACTTCCGTCACTTTCACCAGTACAGAAACAAACGAACGCAAAGCACCAATCTTGGTACGGATATCAAAAACTGGAGTCTTCCGACATGGAAATATCTACGTATCAAGCAGGGGAGCCCTCAGGTAACGTCTCATATCACACAAAACATGTATATTGCAGACGGGTGTTCGATCTCAAGGACTTGTCATTGCTTTCATGCCATGTCAGGTCTTTGGTTTCGATCTGAGAAATACCGTAATGTTGGGGAGAAGCAATCTTTTGATTGCTCCTTCCCGACATAGAACTTGATCTGGGTAATTCCAGCGAAAGGACTGCTTCTGTTTATCCTCTCTTCAACGAGGGTGGGGTGTACTGACATAATCAGCTCTTCCCCTACCCAACCTTCAAGATGACTACTGAAAAGATTACCTTTTTGTCCAACTGGTCTGTGGCTCTTTTGCTCTAGATCGTTGTGGAAGTCCAGCAGTGTGACTGACTATCCATCACAGGCACGCCACCCCTTACCATGCCCCTGTCTACCTTGCTCAAGCCAAGGGCTACTTTGCCGATGAAGGCCTCAAGGTTGCTCTTCTCGAGCCCAACGATCCCAGCGTATGCTCTGCTTCTCCAACCACCGACAAACAAACTCTCATGCTGACCACCTCCCAGGACGTCACCGAGATAATCGGCAGCGGCAAAGTCGATCTCGGCTTCAAAGCCATGATCCACACCCTCGCCGGCAAAGCCCGCGGCTTCCCCATCATGTCCATCGGCTCTCTCCTCGACGAGCCCTTTACTGGGATTGTATACCTCAAGTCCTCGGGCATCACCCCCGACTTCCAGTCCCTCAAGGGCAAACGCATCGGCTACGTCGGCGAATTCGGCAAGATCCAGATCGACGAGCTGACCGCGCACTACGGCATGCAGCCCTCCGACTACACTGCCGTGCGCTGCGGCATGAACGTCTCCAAGGCCATCATCGACGGCACCATCGACGCGGGCATCGGCCTCGAAAACGTGCAGATGGTCGAGTTGGCCGAACACCTCGCTGCCCAAAACAAACCCCGCAGCGATGTCCAAATGCTGCGGATCGATGAACTCGCCGACTTGGGCTGTTGCTGCTTCTGCAGTATTTTGTACATTGGCAATGAGACCTTTATCCGCGAGCACCCGGACAAAGTAACTGCGTTTATGCGCGCCTGCAAGCGTGCCACCGAGTACGTGTTGGCTTCTCCTGCCGCCGCCTATGCAGATTACATCTCCATCAAACCCGCCATGGCCACTTCTCTCAACCGCAAAATCTTTGAGAGAAGCTTTGCGTTCTTTTCAAAGGACTTGAAGAATGTCAGCAGAGACTGGGATAAAGTTACCAAGTATGGCAAGAGACTTGGCGTGTTGCCTGAAGACTATGTACCCAACTACACCAATGAGTTCTTGGATTGGGGGCTTGGAAAAGACTCTGCAGACCCAAAGGACGATCAGAAGAGGATGGTCAAGTTGCAAGAGAAGGTTGCGCAGGAAGGCGGGTTCCATCGTTTGGAGCAGATGGCAAAGGTTGCTGTGGTTTGATTTTGCCGCTTGAACTTTTTCTTTTTTGCCGTAGAGTTTTATGATGGATGATGGGAACACTCGAAAGACTAGGATGTGACTTTCTGCCATTTTCACTCTCTTTTCGTGTATGCGGGTCAATGTGATTCGCATATCAACCCAGCAGAAGCATCCTCCAAATATAGTCATCCCAACCCATCAAAGCATCACCAAAACAGTCATACCAACCCAGCAGAACATCACAACATCACCACCAACATAGTCAGACACGGAAACCATATAACAACAACCCCCTAGATCCAAACAAACAAACCAGGTCAGATCAAAAACCACAGAACCCCAGGTAAAACAATAATAAACCTAATCCGGATATCACTCTCAGATCTACACCACAGAATCCCACGAAATACCAGCTATTCTCACTCTCAGATCAACAGTGACATGCGTACCCCCATCACACAGAACGAATGAAACTCCAAAGGAGGTGTGAGTATAGAAGATAGACTGGCCTGAAGATTTACTGCAGACATAGACATGGATTTGGTTTTGATGGTGATGGTGATGGTATCGTGTCTTTACGACGCCATAGTAAGATTATCGCATATAGAGATAGTGAAAAACAGAAAGATGAGGTGGACGATGGATGGATTTTTCTGTTCTTACTGGATGGGAGTTTGAGGGTCGTGGGTATTCTTGAGTTCTTCGATTCTTTGATTCTTTGATTCTTTCATTCTTTGATTCTTTGATTCTTCGATTCTTTGATTCTTTGATTCTTTGATTCTTTGATTCTTTGATTCTTTGATTCTTTGATTCTTTGATTCTTTGATTCTTTGATTCTTTGATTCTTGGTTTGTTTCACTTGCTTGCTCAGATAGGGTCTCGGAAGTCTTGGTTTTTATGCTAGATTTTTGCCCCTCTTTCCTTCTTTGTGGGCGTGAAGTGTTTCCCTGTTCGTGTGTGCCTGTTTGCTCATTTCTTGTGCAGATCCTTGCATCTGTGTGGCCATTTGTGCCTCTGTATTTGTTTCCTAGCCCTCAACTTCTTCATCCATTCCCTCGTCTTTGGCTTCTTCATCTGTTTCCTCGTCTTCGGCTTCTTCAACCATTCCATCTCCCTCAACTTCTTCAACCATTCCATCTCCCTCAACTTCTCTATCCGTCTCCTGCCCCTCGACGTCCTCATCCTCGTCTCCATGCCCCCACATCCAATCCCCAGGACACCAATCCCTAAGACAACCTCGCTGCTGCTTATCCTCAACCCCATACCCAACCTTTTCTTCAACATCATGCACATACCCCCGTGGCGGCTGCACAAAACTCGGTGGCTGAGTAAGCGCATGCAAGTACTCACAGTTCTTACCTTTTTTGCTGCAATTGCCATGATACCAATGGAAACAAGTAATAAATTGCTTCTTCTTGTTCTTGATGGCAGAAGCAGTGAGGACGGGGAGTTTGGGTTTGGAAATCGTGGAAGCGGTGACTGAGTACAGAGTAGGTGTAGAAGCTGTCTTGTGGGGGTTGGCCCTGTGGGAAGAAGTCACAGGGTCGAGTTTGTGTTTTTTGGTTGGTGGGGAGGTGTGGTGGTGAGGGGCTAGCGTGCAAGCATCGCGTTTTAGTGTTGATGGGGGTGGGATGGGTGAGGTGATGGGGTTGCGTTGTAGGCGTTGGCCTTTTGCGTAGCGTCCTGCTCGTGGGCTGGTGGGGATGGGAATCACTTTACCAGTTGTGGTCGCATCTTGCTCGATTGCCAGGTGATTCGCAGCCGTGGACTGATCAGATTGGTCATCTTCCAAGTCTGGAATCTTGTGTTGGATATATCCGTCGCCGTCTGCTCTGTCCAACAGCGGAACATCGGCAGAAAAAGGAACAAGCAAAGGTTTTGCAGCAGGAACTTTGGACTTTCTCTTGCTCTCTTTTGTCACATCTTTTGCTTTGAATTTGGAGTTGCTGCTAAACCTGCAGAGTTCTAAGCCACAGTCACCTAAATGCTTGTGCCACTGCATGTTTCCTTTCTGCAGTCTCGAGCTTTCATTGATGTTGTCGGTGGAGTGGACGAACTCGCAAGCTCTGCCACCATTGTAGTTTGGAGAGCATGGAAAGGAGGTACAATCGCCGTAGTGGTAGTGCCAGAAGCAGAGTTTCGTGCTTGGGGATGTGGGTTGCGCTGGCTGAGGGGTAGAGGTTGAGGATGATGGCACAGTGAGACTTGAAGCAAGCGTGCTAGTATTGGGTTGCTGGGATGGAGCTGTGGTGAAGAGCTTTTGACGTTGAGCAGCAGTGTCGTGTTCAGTCTGTATCGGTACTTGACCACTTCGCAGGATAGCGGCAAGGATGTCTGGGTAGGTAGCCAAGCCTCTGATCACTTGCTCGCGAGTGATGTTCTCTTGCTGAGGCTGCTGTGAAGGCTGCTGAGTCGTTCTTGGCTGCTGATATGAATCGCAAGATCTCGCATCATGACTGTCCAGTTGTGGTTGTGAATGGGTGTCATAAGATCCGATGGGTCGCTGTTTGTGCATAGCGATTGAAGCCACAGGCGCATAACGTGTCAAGTGAGAATCAAGATTGCTGGTTGTAGTTTGATGCTGGTAACAAAGATACGACTGCTGTGAAGGTCGTTCATGCGGGGCTATGAGGAATTGGCGAAGATCCATGTTGTTATTCGATGTTGAGATTGCTGATGGTGATAGAGTGGAAGATGATGCTGATAGATGTCGTGGTTGTTGCCGATAGGTCTGAAGATCGTTGAGGACTGAGAGGGTTTATGTAGGTAGAGATTGAGAGATGAGCCTGTGGAGCTGAGAGAGCTAGTCGACAGAGACGAGTGATCGATCTTGGGAGTGAAATGGAGACGGCAGTATCTCAAAGAGGTGGTGAGGATGTGATTGGCGTCTAGACGATAATCAAGCTTCCGTTGAGGGATTCGCCAGCAGGAAGAGTCGCGTCAGTGAAGGTTGTTGTACGCTCAAGATCGAAGGTGTAGACAAATTTTTGCAACAATGAACTGGTAGGACAGTCGCGATATAACAATAAAGTGTTAGTTTCTCGCGGCCGCTGGGACGATAAATGACTGATCTGAGGTCTCTTGCGCATCTAGAATAGCCAGGGTTCGGGGCAGGCATTTGTTGTCCGATTCGATAGCGGATCAAAATCCTTTGGTTTGCGGTTTGTATCATCCGACAAAGCGGAGAGGCTGCGATCAGTGACAAGCTTGACAGATCGAGAAAATGATTGCTCTGAAAGACCTCGCACTGCTCATATCATCGAGGAGTCAACAGCGGATCTCTGACAGAGTGATCTCCAGGACCTAAGTTAAGAAGGACTTGCCAGTGACGAATACAATGTATCGTCGGCGTCATATCTCAGATAGCAAGCGTAGAAGAGGGTAGAGCAAGGGACAGATATGGGAATAAAGATGATTCTGCAATATTTAGTGATTTACTGGTAGAGCTCTGGTTGTGTCGGATAGAAGTGCTTGTTGGAAAGCAGGTGTGGCTGGCCGGTAGCGTCTCTTGAGGTTGCTCACTCGATTCGAATCCAACTATTCAAGCACTCTCCGGACGAAGTACATGAATTCTTGAGTCTTACGCCGCTTCTGACGTGTAGTCTGGGATGTCCAGAAAAGGCAGCCAAGCCTCAGTGCTTGATGTGGACGTCGATCGCGGGAGCTAAAAACGGCCCAACAGCCGCACGTTATCTGACTAGCCCGAATAGGCAGCCAAAACGCAGAAGCTGTGGCATGGTCCTCGCAAGCAACCAACCTCGTCGCCTGGCTGGAAGTAAGCAACTTGTCTAATCGAGCGAGCTTGAATTTCGATATGCTTTATCATCCACATCATTCACTTTTCTGCTCAGGGCTTCTGTCTCGCATTACCAAGCATGAGATGATTGACGGATTGCGAGCTGTTTAAATTGACCACTATCCTGTGGTCAATGATGCTCCAAACAATTCCCCAATTTCGTTCTTGCTCTGGAAATTTTCAACATGCTAGAATCGACATCTCAAACACCGACGCATAGTGCTTGCGAGACGCCACTCGAGGAATCGTTGCAGGAACGAGTGGAACGTCTCGGTCGTGAGAGACCACCAGTCTTCGCCAGCACCTGGGACGAGATCGACTTCGTCTTCAGCATTGCCATGTCCCAGTTTCTGACTGAATACTTTGTCTCGGGCTTCGTTGTCATCTTGCCAACTCTGATACGAGAGCTCAACATCCCGCAAGCTCTAAGCGTATGGCCTGCTACTGCTTTCTCCCTCGTCATCGCAAGCACCCTGCTCATCTTTGGTCGTCTTGGTGACATGTGGGACGGCCATCGGGTATTTCTGAGCGGTCTGACGTGGCTTATTGTCTGGAGCATTATTGCAGGATTCAGCATCAATCCTCTTATGTTGGATCTCTGTCGAGCATTGCAAGGCTTTGGACCTGCTGCTTTCCTACCCACTGGTGTACAATTACTCGGGTCTCTCTATCGCCCGGGCCCAAGAAAGAATCTCGTCTTCGCCATCTATGGAGCTTCTGCCATATTCGGATTCTTTGGCGGTATCCTGATTGCAGGTATTGTCGGCCAATTCCTCCGCTGGGGCTTCTACTTCTGGATTGGTGGCATCATCGCTACTGTTACACTCCTGTCCTCGCTCTACTTTACTCCAAAGTCACCCAAAGCGCCAAAAAGCAATGTTCGCATGGACTACGAGGGAGCTCTGTACATCACGTCCGGCCTCGTACTAGTGATTTTTGCCATCACTCAGTCAGCACATGCTGCTGCGGGTTGGAAAACGCCTTACATCCTCGTGTGTTTCATCTTCGGTCTCGTCTCATTACTTGTAGCCGCGTACGTCGAAGTCTGGACGGCCGAGTACCCCTTGCTGCCCTCTTCCATCTTTACTACTCCTTGTATGACACCTCTTCTTGCTGGCCTCTTCCTTCTCTATGGCGCATGGGGCATTTTTTCCGTCTATGGAACGCTTTACTTCCAAAACATCATGTCGGCCTCTGCTATAGAGGTCGTGGCGTGGTATACGCCCCTCGGTGTCGCTGGACTGCTCATCAGTGTCCTTGAAGGCTATATCTTACATCTCGTCCCGGGACGAATACTCCTGATAATATCTGGTCTCGGCGCTGTGGGTGCACAGCTTTTACTCGCTCTCATCCCACTCTCTGGAGCAAACTACTGGGCGTGGATCTTTCCTGCAATGATACTGAGTACGATTGGTATTGATCTGTCCACGATTCTGATGACGGTGTTTGTCACGTCCTCGTTTCCTGCCGCTGAACAAGGTCTTGTCGGCGGATTGATCAACTCTGTGCTCCAGCTCGGCGTCGCTTTTACTCTCGGGCTTGCGGATATCATTCAGTCGAGGACCGTTGAAAGTGAAGGCCTCGGCGAGAGCTACAAGAAGACTTTCTGGTTGGGCGTGGGTGTAACAGCGATCGGGTTAGTTGTCATGGCTATCTGGGGAAAGGTGCCGAGAGCGAGTAGTGACCTTACGGCTGACGAGAAAGAGGAGCTGAGACGTGAAGCAGAAGCGGAAGAACTCAGGGCACAAGCAAGTTGAGGGATTGGGGTTATAACGTGTTGGATTGCTGGCGTGCGCAGGCCAACTTCGTATCCGCATCATCATGAGTGCAGATTGCAGGCATGCGCTACAGAATGAGCCAGTCCGCATCCATGTCCCTCAAATACTGTATCCAATCGCTCCCTTTGATCTCGTCTGACGACGACATACTTCCACAGTGCTGTGTGATACTACTCTTCTTCCTCCACAGACCTTCCAATATGTCCAAAGCGCCTCGCACCAATTTCCACGGCTCGACTTCCCAAAGTTCTCGAAATCTCGTGGCGATCAATTGTTGTGTTTCCACCACATTGGTTTCCATACCGGCAATGAAAGCAGGCCACGTTGTCGCTGTGAACAATTGATTGTCCTTGGGGATCACGGACAAGTTGTCGACGATATCGGTGACCATGGCCTCAAAGTCACAAGAAGGTTTCGTCGCAGGATACAAGGACACGAGGAGACGGGAGAGATATAGCGACACGGCAGTCTTGTGCGAAGAGGCGACGTGCCTCCGCAGCCAAAGATCTGCAGACGGCGAGCGCGACTATAGTTCCGTGGCCCAGGCGAAGGGATCGAAGGATTTGGCTGCACAGATGAGTATGAGCAGTTTTTCCTGTCTAGAATCGATGCAGGCTGAAACATCAGAGTCGTAGATTTTGACGCCGGCTTCGAGGACTTGGAGCAGAGCAGAGGGAAATGAAGAGCAGTGGTTTCCTCCGGCGTCGCGGAGTAATGAAGCGATATTGACACTGTCATTGGTTTCGGAAAGCCTTGCACGAGAAGATTTGTGTTTGGTGCTTGCGAATGCCGAGCCAAGGATATCAAATCTTTGTGGTGGGAACACGTCAATACACGGTGTGAAAGAAGTTTCAAGAAAGTAAACCTACACTTTCCAATTGGATACTAAACAGGCACGGACTGATCCCACTGTAAGTCTGTCCCATGGATCCGTGTCACAGATTGCTTTGATCATTGCCCTGACGCCTTCAATATGATGCCTCCAATTGTTGCGTCCAGAATCCATGAGCTCGAATTCGATGAAAAGAACCATGACTGCCAGAATAATGTCAATAGTGCTGTAGTCCGGATTGGCAAGTGCATGGTTTAGCATGATCAATGCTCGCTGCTTCGCTACCAACGCATCACGAAGTCTTGCAGGAGACTCATGATCGCAAGTTTGAAGATAGGCTCTGGCGCTTGAATCCAAGGGTTTTGGAGATCTTTGTGACGCATTGAACATGTGTAGAGCTGAGTTTGCTATGACGATTTGAAGCAAAATGGGATTTTGGTGTGTTAGAGGAATAAGTTCTCGAAATGGATTCTGTAGTGGTCCGTCGTAGAGCACGAGATTTGGACATACATCACTATTGTCTTATGATGAATTAACACTGTTCCGCATAGCCGGTGTCAGAAACTTACAATAAGATAGGTAGAACCATGAGCTGGCATCTAGATCTTGCACCAAAGGATCTTTCAGAGTTCTGGGTACCATGTCATGTGGGCTCTGATGTGAAAAGTCTTTCTCTGGTACTGTGCAGTCTTTTTCTTTCGTTTGACTTTTGAAAGTTGCGCCTCTCATCTTTCCACGACTCGCAATACCGTCCTGCCAGAGGAAGAGACGCTGGTAACCCAAGCACTCTCGATCGCGCTTGATACACTGCAAGCACTGTGGCATGGTCCGATCGCATTTGAGTCGCTGACGGCGACAATTGCGACATGCCTGTTGAGGAATCCCGGCCGACTTTTTCGTTGCTGGCATGACTATCTGCTGATTGTTCATTTCTACTTGCCCGTCGGTGAGCACATGGGCAAGGACGATGCTTGCTTGATGCGACAAGTCAAAGATAGCGAGGGGAATAGTGACGACCAACGATGGCGCCTTTACTCGAGCCCAGGCAAATTTACCTTTTGATTAGCTCAGTCAGGTCCATAACCAAGGTGTCAAGTAAGCAGTGCAACTGGGGTCTAGCGTAGCGGTGGTACAGTAGGATCATTTGGCGTAAGTGGCGCGTAATTCTGAGAGGCTCGATTGAGGGGGTGGCTGTACCGACAAGAGGAAAAGAGAAAAGAAAAGAAAAGACAAATGTTAATCACTAAATCTCTATATTGGACATAACAATATTTCTCTGTGAACAAGGTAATCAACAAATCCGTCCTTCGATGGTTCTCACGTTGCATCGATTAGTCGTCATCCAAGCAGTGACTATTTTCGGACTTGATAGAGAATAGGCTGGGCACGATCACTTAGAAAACATAAGCCATAGGACAGCTTACATACCTTTTGACATTGCCGACAGGTTTTGGGATATACTATGGACATAGGAATCTCTGCTTTATCCATTGGATTGGACATCAGGAATCAGATTGAGACGAATAGCAACTCTGTCAATGAGCTTGCGACAATGAAAACGAGAGCAAGGCTGTTGAGGACGGAAAGGCAAACACATCCCTCAAAGAACATGTTCTTTGCATACTCCCACTTCCTGATATCAAAACCATGAACGTCAATCTTCCTCTATATCCTCATACTGCCGCAAGGGGTACTCGTTACGCTTGCATCAACCTGCACGCTCGAAACGAACGTCGAAAACTTTACTGACACATCGAGACTTGATCCAACCTCCGAGAATAACTCTTCTCCTTGTTAGGAGACGGCAGTGGAGTGGTGGATAGTCGGGCCGGTCGACCACGGAACATATCTTGCTTGTGGTCAGGGGATATTCCGGTGATTGTGTGTGGTAGTCTACGACTCAGACTACGATGGTGACGGTGAGAAATTGAACGGCCAGGGCTTGTGGTCACAGCAGGCTCTCCAGGCTGCTCGGAGGGAGATGCAGAGATGGAGGGTTGTGGCACATCCCTATGATCATGGTGGCGAGAGACGGATCGAGCAGTACTCATAGATCTAGCGGGCTCTTCAGCCTGCTCCGAAGGTACAGTATAGAGTGGAGTCTGTATCACGTTGCTGGGACGATATTGCTGGGAGAAGGGGAGAGCGGGTCTCATCGATACAGCAGACTTTTCAGCCTGCTCCGAAGGTGCAGTGAAAAGTGGAGATTGTAGTACGCTATTGAGACGATACTACTGTGAGACAGAGCGGGTGGGTCTTGTCGGGATAGCAGGCTCTTCAGCCTGCTCAGGAGCTGCAGTCAACGGGTGCACTTCGAGCTGAGGTTGCATGTCCTCAGCCATACCTTGCTCAATGGACGAGACAGGGATGCCTGCGACCTGCTGGTATGCATCCGTGTTGGTCCACGCCGGGGCAGCGGATCTGCTGCGAGGAAAGTCGACATCGTTAACCATCTGCTCGTCCGCCGATGGCTGGGACGGTGCGGGGTCCATCTCACCAACATCGATCATATCTGAGTCTGGGACAAAGAGGCTCTGGGCTTGCTGTCCGTTAGGTTCAGGAGTGTGTCTGGGGACAAAGAGTGAATCCATCATCACGGAGTTTGATCTACTCCTGACTGGAAGTTCAACGCTGCGGCCCAAAGAAATGCCACTCATGGCCAAACCCCTTCGACCTTCAGGGTCTTGCCTCTCCAGCACTGCCAGGACGGATCGTTGGGGTCGGGGAGATGGGCTTCGGCTCTCCGATTCTTCCTGGAACGGTATTCTACATATGAGTGGATGGAGAATCGGACCAGCAAGAAGGGGATCTGGGGCGGTCGGTGGCAGAGGCAGAGCGGGCCGGCGAAGATTGAGAGCCGCAAGAAGGGAATTCGGGGCGGTTGACGAGAGAGGCGGAGCAGGCCGGCGAGGAGTTCGTGGGGAGGATCGGGGTGATACATCGTCGTTCGAATCGCTGACCAGGTTGACCGCTCCCAAATCTCTGAGAGGTCTAGGTGTACCACCTGCGTGACCCTTTCTGTTAGTTTTTAGAGCCGCGATGGGGCTGCGATGGGGCCGACAAGGGGTTAGCGGGTGAGGTGCGGTGTTGAAGTTGGCGAAGGTAGGCGAGGAGGGATAGGAGGAGGAGGACGAGGATGGATACGAGGAGGGAGAAGAAGAGGAGGGAGACAAGGAGGAATCTAAGAACGGGTAGGGCGAACATTCGAGACCCGTGTGGCAGGCGTACTCGGCACCGCGAGAGGCGTGTCTGCGTCTAGAGTTGTCGAGAGTGCACTAGGGGGAGAGGGATGATGGATCGAGGCATTTTCAGCCTCATCGTCTAAGATCTGGATGGGACGAGGGTCGATGTCGCAGACATCATGGCTTGTTCCATCGTATTTCCCGCCAGACGCACCATTTGACGGCTCAAGCGAGCATCGAGAGGGCGATCGTTGAGACCAACGACTCCACGAAACTGCTGCATCAGTTCGATGGCGTGAGCCATATCTTCTGACATATTTCCGCCATGCTGTTGTCAGTCGGTAGTCACGATTATCACCAAGAGGAGAGGTGTGGATGTTTCTTTCGGTCTAGCTCAGTTCGGGCAAATTGGTTCCCTATATATCGTTGTCGGTTGCAAGTGTTGGAGAGCATGCATGATAGGATCCGTTGGTCTTGCGCGCGCATAGACCGGCACGCGAGGGGTGCGGTTGTGTGGCAGCGTGTGTGGCTCGGCGAGGTGATTGAATTAGAAGAGATACCACGCGTCGAAGTGACTGAAGTCTTGCGGCAGGGGGTTGTTGGGCTGGGTGGGAAACCCCAGGCTGCGGAGCTCGTTATTGACATCGTAGCCCAAGCGAGCGATCTGCTCGATGGTCTCGTCTGCGTCTCTGATTCCGTCTTCGTCTGCCACAGCGTCCTTCGCTGCGATTGGACTGAGGTGACAAAGGTCGCCCATGTTGCGACTAACCACACAAGCAGTGAAAACTGCCACCGTATCTGCGTCAAGAAGCGCTGCATCAAGGCGATTGATCATGTCTCTGTGTGCCAAAGCCAGGATCGTGTCGTCCAAGCTGGGCTTGATGTGTCTATGGACATAGACCTCGCCGTCATACCACCAAAAGAAGAAGTCGAGGTGGTCCGAGACTCTGCATGGTCTCGAGCGCGTATGCCTGATCACACTTCTGTTTGGCCAACGCCCTACTCATCTCCTCAAAGTAAGAGGATTTAAAGCTGACATGGGCGTCGCTGATGATGTGCGAGCGGGGATTGCGCAAGGTGTAGTTGCCGTCGTTCGAGCAGAGGAGGTAGACAAGTTCGCCAGGTACGGACTGGGTCTGGCGGTTTTGTGAGCGTCGGTGATGCGCTTGTCAAGTTCGATACGGTTGACTGGATGCATGATGGCAGTCGAGATCGTTTGAATTGTCGGTGGAGTGACAAGAGGATGGAGTGTGGTGTAGAGCTTAAAAAGTTGACTATAATGTCGGACTATCACCTAGGAGGGATGCGTTTGTTGAGTTCAATCGTTTGATTGAAGACATAGTATAGTACTAAAAGTGTCGGCTTCGACCGAGAGTTATATAAAGGGGCTGTGGTCAGATTGCTTGGTCGTCACCTTGACCCCTGAATCGCTCTCCATATATCCATGTTGCCAGATTGTCGTCATAGAAATCCACAGTAGTTTCCAGAAAGCGATTGCATCCACGGAGACAAGATAGATCAGCATATCCCCGTAACCACATCCCCTGCTCCAGAAAGCCATTGTGCATTGACATGGCTCACCAATAGTTGCGTTTGTGGCACAGAGAGCGGACGTTCGGACGAGCAGTAGACAGTTTGACTCTGGTGCCATGAGCGAGAGTTTTGGCATCCATATATATGATCAACCATATTTGCGGATGAAGCCAAGAAATTTTGTCTGTGCAGCGTTCATGGAAGTGAGTTGCCACTTTGTGGGATATTGTGGATGTTGATAATATACTGGTGGTAGAAAGCTTGACTCCAGTGTCATGAGAGGGAGTTTTTGGCAATTCATATATATGTTTTGAACCATGTTTGCAGCTGAGGCCGGAAAAAGTTTGCTTTTGCCATCCAGATACATGGTTGATGAAAGTGAACTGCAGCCTTGCGCAATCAAGCTGACCAGATGCATGTTGCAAGGCCTTGTGAGGTACGAGGCAAGTGAGACCGGCGAGATAGTACCAGATGCGCAAAACGAGGGTTTGCCGAGCATTGCTGGAAAGCATTAGTGAGGCGAAGATGCGAATGATGCTGTCTTAGTAGGTGTTTATGTTTTCCGTTTCTGTGACTTCCTTGTTCAGTGCGCGGTTCCTCGTGTTTGTGCAAGCGCCGAATTTCGCCATTACTCGAACCACAACACTCCACCACATGGACAGACAAGCGCCTGAAAGAGAAAACAGCAGCTCGTATCGGCCAGACAGGGGAGAGAACAACACAGGAACAGTTCGAAAAGAACAGCCACTTTAAAGCCAACGAACAAGAACTCGCATTTTTATCCCTCTTGACAAGGACATTCCAGCAACAACGAAGGTAAATTCCAGTCCAATCAAACCTTTCTCCTCTTCTTATCTTGAGTGGGCAAACCAGCCCCGGCATCCTCATCATCTTCTTTATCGGCCGCAGCACGCACATTCGCCGCCGCACCCTCCACCTGCCGCCAATCCCTGACTTTGGCTTCGATATCATCAGCCATTTCCCTGGCATCCTGGACCATACCCTCCATACCGGGATTGAACATGACTGCATTGGCAAACATCCTCATGACTTCTTTTTCGAGCTGGGAAGAATTTACAATGGCCTTTGGGGGTATGAGGTCGGGGGTTTTGTCTAGTAAGACCAGAGAGGCTGAGGTGGAGGATGGGGTCGCGGCTGGAGAGTCTAGGGAAGTGGTGGCGGTGTTGATGGCGCGGGAGCCAAAGGTTATGGCTGCCTTGATGGATTTGAGGTCTTGAGGACGTTTGATGATGGTCGTGTAGCCCTCAGCGTCCTTCTCTCTTACAGGTTTCTGGAAGGGCCCCGCATGTTTGTGTTGTGTAATGTCGTTGATGATGACGTTGGAGATGCGGGCAAAGTTGCGATGAGCCTGGACTTTGGTCTTGAGAGGAGGTCCGTAAGCAGGTCCTGTGGCTTCGGGTTCCGAAGACTCTGCAGCAGGTGCTTCGGAAGAAGGGAGTGGAGTTGCTGAACGAGCCCGCTTGCGTTTGTTGGTTGAAGCACGGCTGCGTTTTGATCTGAGTTGAGAGGGTGGATCAGAAGTCTCGGCTTGGAGGATCTCTTCTTGAAGCATTTCGGCAGGAGTCATTGGTTCGTCCTTAACGATTCGTGACATGACCGGATGCTCGACGTTCGCAGTCTGACCCTCAGCTTGCGAGAGGACAGATTGACTCCTTGTTCTGGCACGGACAGAGCTGGCAATGGCGGAGGAAGCATTGCTGATAGCGCGATTGCGCCTGGTAGACTTGCGAGTTGAATTGAGGGGCTTGGGAGTTGGCTCTGCTTCCACCTCTTCAGTCTGCGAGGGCTGCTCTTCTACAGGCTTAGGCTTTATGGGGATCTCCTTGGTAGTTCGGACAGGCGAGGCTTCTCGAACTGACGGAGGTGGGCTCACTCGTTCAGGAACGGGACTCTCCACGCCATCAATAAACGGTCGAGACAACAAAGATGGTCTCTCACGCTTCCAAGTGGCAGCACGAGAATTGGAACGAGGCGTCATGGAGCGGGAAAGAGTCGCACGAGGAGTTTTTCTCAGACTGCTCAAGATGTCCAGAGCGTTGATATCGGGGCGTCGAGGGTCCGGTGGCGCTGGATATGCGTATGGCGTATGAGGAGAGTAGGGGGCAGGGACTTGCTGACGAGCAGGAGTAGGCGGCTGACGGGCATGTTGGGTCGCAACCTGCTGCTGAGCTAGTTGATGTTGGTGCATCCTGCTGGGGTCCTGAGCAGCGACCTGGAAGGGCGGTAGCTGATAGCCTCCTTGATGAGGCGGCCGAGGTGGGTACGGCGACTGTTGCTGATTTGGGTAGACCGGCTGCTGAGGGTATGGTGGGTAGGCTTGCTGGTAGGCCGGAGGAGTGTTCGTATGAGGTACCCTGGTGGCTGGCTGAAGAGGTACCGGAGGCAGACGCTGGGTGGGTGAGGGGTATTGAGCGGGACCGCCGCGAGTTGACACGGCGGGAGAGTGTGGACGAGGTGGCATGCTCATACCAGGAGGGAGTGGCAGGACTGGACGAGGCGAGGACGGAGCCGGACTGTGACGAGGGCTTGGATTCGCATTGGGGCGGGCAAACTGAGGAGGAAAGCCATTCTGCTGTATGACAGGAGACAGACGGTAAGGCGGAGCTGCTTGCAGGTTTGGTAGCTGGGGAGAAGGTTGAGAGTGCTGCGTGTGCTGTGGTAGAGGGGAGTCCGGGGACATCTCGGAGAGCGGAGGTAGAGAAGTGGTCGAGAGTCTGTGAGGCACTGCAGGTGGTGCATACTGCGACTGTGACGAGGAAGGAAGTAAAGGAGGAGTGGGCGAGGCTGTGGCACGAGCAGCAATGGGTTCATGGTTGATGACGGCGTCGATTTTGGCGCGGTTCGCTTTTGCTGGCTCCTTGACTGCGGGCGATGGTGCGCCAACAGGTCCATTGGGTTGTGCAGTCACGTCTGCTGCTGGTGGCGCAGGTGTCGCATCGGTGGATGAAGGTCGCGTGGACACTGCAGTGGTCGTGGCCTGCTCGCTCCGTAGACGATCGTCCCACTTTCCATTTTCTATTTCGACAATCTCTCGCGTCAAGGTATCGAACTTTTCCTCCTCGTCTCTGATCTCAGCAACGACGCCCTCTCGGTAGCGTGTATACAGGCGATGGACAAGACGAGGAATCAAGTGCGAGTGTTTGGCGGCTTCTTCGACGGTGGGAATGGTCGGGCTGAGCTGTCTTTTCTTCCTGTCGTCGTGCTGGTCCAAGCTATTGCGGGCCTCATCCTTGAGCAGTCGCAAGCACAAGTGTTTCAGGGCATCTTCATGCAGACGAGCGCCGTCGTACGAAGGGTCGTTGCGAATGAGCGGAATGCTCTTCAGCTGTTCTGAGATTTGGCCGAAGTGGATGGCGGTCAGGCCGTCGCTGCGCAAGGCGTGCAAGAGCAAGAGCGACTCGAGCGGAGTGTGCTGGGCCAGGCTAGTCATTACAAAGTCGACTTGTCGCAAACGTCGTGAGCTGCGCTGTAGCGTGTCGGGTTGTGTTCGGGCCGGCAGTCGCGATAGGTCCAGGTCATGCTTGTCGAAGGATGGCTTTACGCGTCGTGGCTCATGGTGATGGTAGAGCGAGATGATTATGATAAAGTCGATGGCCTCGTGCTGGGTGGACTGCCTTGAATGCAGCGTGAATCTTGCACGGCGCCTCTGCCGCTGCCGCCGACCGTTGCTTGGCCAGAGAGCTGTTGGAACCTTTGCGCTGTTCCACTGTTTGGCACAACATCTGCCTGCGAACAACATCTGCCTTAACGTCTATCCAAGAATACATCGTTTCTGAACATGTGAATCACGAAAAATGCCTTGATGTCTGCCTGATCAGTATCTGCCAACCCGTCTATCTAACATGGCGTAGTGAACATGGCCATCAGCCACAAGGCAGAACTCAAATCTGACCTAGCAGCGGCGCAGATATGCCTCATCTCCCACCTCTGACCACATCACACAGTTGTGCTGTCATCTATGGGCTTGGGTACATGTACATTCCTCGGTCTTGCCTGCCTTGAGCCTGCTGGGGACTAACGAGCCTTGGCGACCTGGTCTTGCCTGAATCAGAGTACAAAGTGCGAGTACGAACCGACAAGTGGTCATGTCGCAGCTTGCATATGATTGAGACGATCCTCCTTTTATCACTCAAGTATTTGTTCATTGCGACACCCCGCCTTTCGTCTTCTTTTCCACATCTGTCCCTGTCTGCCCATTGACTCATCAACCTCGCCAGCTCTGTGATCCGCTTATCAGCTCAACTGCTCTTTCTGACCCCCCATCCTATAACGTCATGGAACACACTCCTCAGCAGCGGGCCAGACCCGAGTCGTACGCTCTGCTCTATTGACCCGACATTCTTGCCATCCACTTACATGCCTGTAGCATTGCCGCTCGCAACTTCTCGGATGACTTGGATTCTCTGTTCGGCCTGAACTCAGGCACAACTCTCGGCAATCTATCCTTCACCGTACAAGAGAAGTCAGTCACCCCTCTCTTCAGCTGTACCCAAGACCCGAGCTGACAGCATGTAGGAAGCGCACAGTCTCGACCCGGGAAGAAGAACTCGCAGCCATCGAAGCTCGCCTTCGCGAAACCGAGGAACGTCTAGCACGAGCTGCTCATAGCCCCGACCACGAACTCGCATCACACCAAGCTGCATCCGGTGCTCAGCCATCCTATGCCTCGAGAGACGCTGTCCCTAGACAAAGCTCTGGTTACCAGTCATACCCCGAACAACAATACCAACAAAGACCGCCAAACACTAGAGAAGAGTCATTCCAACCTCACATTCCTGGCGCCATGCCCAAGACACCCACACCACACTATGGTCAGGGACAGGACTATGTGACGGTCGATCGCACCAGATGATAGTATCTGCAATAAATCAAGCATACGCAGCACCTCGGCATCAGGTCGCTCAGGAGTTTTGGGATTGGTCAAGAGGCATTTTCGCGGCAGGATTGACATGCAGCATGGTTAGAGGTACTGGATTCGTTTCTGTCCTTTTCATTGGAGGTGATCATTAGAAGAAGCGAGTTTTTAATTGTAGCTCGGTGTTTTGCGAGCTAGAGCAGCATCGCTTTTGCATTCAAGGAGCGAAATTGATTCCTACCATTTTTGTCAATCGCCAAGCTCAGATCAGATCTGAAACACATCTTCTCCAGAACTTTGTCTAGGCAACATTTTGGGCATGCAGTAGTGGCTAAGTCATGTCGGGCGGGCATAATCGGTAGACGGTGGAGTGATGGACGGGCTCTTCGGGCCGGGTCTGTCCTTGCAGATCCCGGCAATGGGAGACAGGTCTCGCACATGTGCATCTTGTGGCAGAGTCACATCCAGAGACTCTTGACTTGATCCTGAAGCAACAACACAAATGGATGTGATCAACAAGGTCGGAAGACACAAGAAAGTTGGACCGAAGAAGGATGGACTCCCGCTCGCGGCTCGGGCTTGGCGGCGGGACGTCGCCGGTCGCGACTCGATGCGAAGGGCCCTTGCACCTCCGCATGCGCGTATACCAGTGACGACTGAAAGAGCTTGGAGATTATCGTTAGTATAGCAGGATATGACAGATGCCGACACGAAGTCCACGCGCAATGGCACAATGACCGACACGAAACCCACCATCAAGCAGCAGCAGCAGCAGCAACCAGCCCAGAATGCAAGCACGAGCGACACGCCAAAATCGCAGGAGCGATCCAAGAGCACAGCCACGGTAGACAGTCCGTCGAGCCCTCCGAGGAAGAAGCGCAGAAAGGTCAATCATGCTTGTGTCTACTGCCGTCGATCGCACATGACATGCGACCTCGAACGACCATGCGCCAGATGCGTCAAACGCGACATTGCCCACTTGTGCCATGACGAGCCCAGAGAGCCCCCCAAGGGCAAGAAGCCAGACACGGACACACCACCTGCCGACACGACTGCCGTCCAAGATGAACGCAGGACCAGCCTGAGAATGGATCCTCCGGCCATACAGCAGCCAAAGCCAATGTCGCCAGCACACATCAAGCATCAGAACCAATCCACAAACAACCAACGGCCCTTTTCCGTCAACGACTGGAACTTTGACTCGACCAACCAGCTGCACGACATGCGCAATCTGCACCCCAACTACACCTTCAACACGTCCGAGGTCACGGACGAGTATAACTTCCTCGGCGACTTTCTGAACAACAGTCTCCTCGACGACGGCGCAACCTACAACCCCGACGACACGAGCGCAATCTTCAATGACCCGCTGCTAGCAACCGGCTCCCTTTCCACCTACGCAAACAACATGAACCTCTTCTCGGGCATCCACCAAGCCCAACCCTCGACCAACCCTCCCCAACAACCACAACCAGACCCCCAAGTCTCTGCCGCAAACGACATCACCCGACCCTCCTCTGTCATGCCCGTTGACTCCAAAGCCCGCGACAAGTTCTACATGACCGCCGCCGATCCCGCTGGCAACGACACTCCCGAAGCCCGCATGCTGAAACTGCTTCAAGCAAAGTACGACGCCGGCATGTTACGTCCCTTCAACTATGTCCGTGGCTACTCGCGACTAAACACCTACATGGAATCCCACATGCGACCGCCCCTCCGCCAGAAGATCCTACGTCAACTAGAAAAGTTCCGTCCCAAGTTCCGGGAAGCCATGCACAATCTCACAGACATTCAGCTCATCCGCGTCGAAATGTGGTGGGAAAGCACACTGATGGAATACGACCGCGTGTTTGCGAGTATGGCCATTCCAGCCTGTTGTTGGCGTCGAACGGGCGAAATTTTCCGCGGCAACAAGGAAATGGCAGAGTTGATTCAGGTCCCCATGGAAGAGTTGCGAGATGGCAAGTTGGCGCTGCACGAAATCATGGCCGAAGACTCGTTGGTGAGCTATTGGGAAAAGTTTGGCGCCATCGCCTTCGATCAGAGTCAAAAGGCCATCTTGACGTCTTGCACCTTGAAGAACCCGCATGATGATGAGGACGCAGCTGCGACTGGAGGAGGAGTAGAAAAAGATGAAGCGGGCAGGAAACCTGAAATCAGGCCTGGAAGCAGCAGCAAGAAAAAGCCCACCGGGCAGTTGAGGAAATGTTGTTTTTCTTTTACGATAAGGAGGGATATCCATAACATGTGAGTTGCTCCCTGTCCTCTGACCCCTTTTGGAGACCATATGAGAGAAGATGCATTGCTGACAATGACATACAAAACAGACCTTCGGTGATTGTGGGAAACTTTTTGCCTATACTGTAATTCAAGCACAAACACATATACCTGGTTCTATACCATCTTATTCTCTGTATCTTCGTCAAGACCCTTGTGCTTTTTGACTTAAGGGCGAGTTGCTTGATTTATTGCTTCAAGCGTCTGTTTTGTCGCGGATCTTCCTTTTGTTTTCAGCTCTTTTTCAAGTCACGCGAGTCGCTAGAGAACGCCATCGCGATGTTGCAAAAGTCTGTCTCATTTCCCAGACTTTGGGTTGCTGACTCGGTGGGTTAGTGGTTGATGTCTTTTTCGACATGAATACCAAGTTCATGATTTTGATTGTCTTGTTTGACTGCCACTGAGCAAGGGCCTTTTGTTCGTTATGCGATACAGCTGCCATTGTGGCATCGAAATCTCGATTCGGCGCGCGTGTGCATTGTGGGATCCTTTTTTACTAAGGTAAAGAAAAAGTTTATAACAAGCCACGCGCCGCGACGGTCTCTTTTGCTGTGAGACCAAGCAGTGCCGCACTGAGACATGTCTTCCCGCTTTACTTCCCGTGTCAGCGGCAGCATTTGTGTTTTGCTCTTTTTTCACTTTGTAGAACAAGAGTCGCGAGAAACAACGATTCTACTGTGCGGTGTCTGCAGGTGAAGAGGCACAGCAACGCAAGCAGTGGTTCCCTTCGTATCCGCGTAAGGAGAATTTTGTGATGGCACTTGCATATGCATGCATGCAATATGACGTTTTTCTCTAGGCTTGTTCGGAGGAGTTCGTGACGACAGGCACAGTGGATATCTGTATCCATTCGCGAGGCCTCGTTTTTTCGCGCCGCAGAGATCCGAGGCCGGCAATAGAGGGAACATCGATGTCATACTCTGTCTATTACGCAGCTGAAATCCTCACTGCTTTACATCTGCTATGGGGTGAAGTGTTGTTGCTCACCATGCACCACAGGCAAAGTGAGGGGAAACAGCTGCAATCGTGATCCTGATTCCTGATGCGGGCTGAACCATGGCGTTGCTGCTAACGACGAAAATACTCCGGGGTGGCTGGCGCAAAACGCATGCGCTTGCGAATGACTGTTTCTCGTTCCTGAGCGGTCTGGTGATCTAGATGTCTTCTGTCTCATGCTTAAAAACCATCGAAATTAGCTATTTTGTCTCCCTTAGACGAAGCGGCAGAGGAAGGGAGAAAGGTTACTAAAAAGCCACCATAATCTCCCTGAGTCTGTTCATGCGCATGCAAGGAAGGGAATAGAGGGGAGAAAAAAGCGTTGGTCACAGAGTGCGCACACTGCCTTTGGTCTGCTGCTGCAAAGATTGGGTTGTGACTAAGTCGTCGATCTGGGGTATGGGCCTTGACCTAACTGAGAAACCACTCTTGGTATGGCGCCTTTTGCTCCTTGAGCAGCCCTCTTTCTCCCGCCGAGAACAGTTTGCCGACACGCGATGGCCATGCCGGACTACCTTGCTCGTACCTGTGGTCGACAGAAGCCTAAAAAGGCCAACCTAGGGTGCTAGGGAGAAAAGGGAATACTCCGCTACACTGGCGTGACCCCTTCTTGTTTCCCACTCTCCGAGGTGTGCGTGTGATCATAAATGAGGTAGGTGTATATAGACCCGGACATCGGCGGACGCTTGCGCGAAGGGGTGGATCTTTCTCTCTTTTCCTCTTTTTTGCCCAACTCCTCGGTGCTTTGTTTCCCAGTCCCTGTCTTTTTTCCATTTTTACTTTTCCCTGAGCTTGCCGGCCTTGGATTGCGTATCGCATCACCAAAACCTCTGACGTTGTGGTTCGGTGCTATTACTTGCGTGTTTGGCCGTTGCGAAAAGGTAAAACGGACCTTGGACCCTTCGACATATATCCATACTAGCACCTGTCGCACATTTCCAACACCTTGATCCAAGACAGAAACATTGTCGATCTTTTGTTTCCTCCCTCAGACTCGACTATACCCATGGCTGTGGTAGCGACAATGGCTCAAACCAGCACTTCTCAGCCAAATCTTTGGAAGCCTCGGTATGCGGCAAAGGCACATCAAGAAAAACCACAGCCTGCTCAGCAATTTACGCGATCGAGATCGCTGAGAGAGCCATTCGATGCTGCAGAGCTCACGCGCAAATTGGAGAATTACCGTCAAGAACTCAAGCTGGAAAAGGCACGACGTGAGTTGGCGAACAAGAAGCAGGCAGAAAAGACGGACAAGGCGGAAAAATCCCTGGGCTCAGCCCAACCGCCGCCAGCCCAAAAGGACGTCAGCAGTACGGCACCAGAGTTCAATTCAGGAGCTGGAGTGAAGCGTGCATCATCCGTGTCTGCACTCAAAAATCTCTCGGTCAACGAACAGCCCGAACGCAGAAGATCCATCATCCACCGCAGCCGCAAACAATCAGCTCAAGAAGACACTCCCATCGAGCCAGCCAAACCTTTCGTCCCCCGAGTAGCCGCCAAACAATTCGCCAACACCACGACCCCTATCAAGGAGAAGAGCGAAACGGCAAAAACACCCTCACACCAAGCATCAGAGCCGAACAAGCCCAAGGAAGCCAAACCCAGAGTCAAGGATACATCAAACAAGCACGTTCTCGACTGGAACTCGCCCGCCATCACCACGAAGCCCGCCTCGCCACCTCTGCCCTCGGCCCCCGAATACCCCGATGCAGAAAGGACGCAGGCACGGATCCACGCTCTCCACGCCTTCCGCGACGCTTCCAAGACCAACCGTCCAAGACCCCTCAGCACGGCACTAGAAAACATGCGCGACTGGGACGCCGTCGACAATGTCTACTCTTCCCACAAACTCCCCCTGCACGAAGAACCAGAGACCACCGCTGCATCGACATATGTCCCTCCTTCCTACCGTCCAGCCCTCAAAGCTGCAGATCGCCACGACTGGGCCCAAGGCAGTCAATGCGGCGACAGTGCACGACAATCCCTGCATCTGTTCCGCAAAAAGGATTCTGCGCATGAAGAGGCAGAGATGGCTGGGTTGAAGGCGGGCATGAGGCCGGCGACGAAACCGAGGCAGAAGAGTCATGGTGATGCGTCTGATCGTCTTGTCGGTGATGCCGTCAAGCAGATTAGAGAAGAGCGGCGGAGAAGCAGTATCTTGAATATGTTTAGAAGGCACTGATAAAAGCATTGCAAGCATGATGGTCTTTGGGGGTTTTAACGATTGTTTCTTTTGTTTGTTTCTGGGGAGCCTGTTGTATCTTTGCGTGTTTTGTCTGTCGGCGACCTTTTTTTCTTCTCTTCTCTTCTTTTCTTGAGATACCAGCCTCATTCTCTTCGATTCTCTTCTTCTGTCACAGACACCGCTTATTTCTCTTCTTCTATTCTTTTTCTTTCTTTTGCTCTATCAACCACTCGGGTCATTTTCTGCGAACCGTGGACTTGTCTTTGGCGATAAAGGTGCTTCCGTCTTTGCATTTCACGTTTTTTTTTATTCCAAAAGGAAATGTTTCTCTCGTCATTTTCTTTTTCTCTTCTTTTCTCTTTCTTTTTTGCCTTTTCCTTCTTCTCGAAATTCCGACTTCTCACCACACATTTTTTTTCCTCTTTTGCAGCGATTTTCGTAAATTGTACATATCGTCGTCTTTTTTGCACTCATATATCTCTACTCGAATTTTTCCACACTTATATCTCTACTCTGATTTTTTTTTTCCTTGAAAATTATGCTTCCAGTTCTTGTTTTGTGTCGTTGAGAGATGTGTTGAAAATCTTGATAATGATTATGGAAATCTTTTTCGCCTTTTTGGATCAAGGTTTTGATGGTGATTGCTGGGTATACCAGATGCTCCCGATTTCTGAAAGTATGTCTGGAGTAGGTGACGCATTCTCTTTTTTAAACAAACGGCTTGAAAAGGGCACGTTGATTGGTTCTCTTTATCCTTGATGGGTCTGGAGTTCAAGTGTGCATGTCGCTATTGCTCGGATACAATCAAGTATTCGCTGATATATGGTCTTGTATCGTACAGTCTCGCCGCTCTGGACCAGAATCTTATCCCCGACTCGTGGGAGAAACGTGTGTGTGTGTTGAACATATTTACTGTCTACCAACCTGTAGCCTTGAGTAGACTATAATTTCAGAAGGCACAGGAAAGCACAAAAACATACGAAGAAGGACAAAGACAAGGTCACACAAGTTTTAGAGAATGGCAGAATCTCTCACCGCCTGGCCCTGAATGGCACAAGGTCTACAACGTCAGCTGCTGCACTTTCTTCGTGTCGACGCAATGGCGTAAACTACGACCTCACGGATACTGTACCTCCAGAGCATGAGAAATCTTACAGATCTTGAGGGAACAGTACCTCCATACTTTATCGCTCACTCATCGAAAGATAAACAGACATAAGTCATCACTAGGAAAGACGACCATGAAATAAGCAAATGATGAAAGACAGGCATGTCTTGGAACGGGCGGGCGACTGATTGCCTTCAAGAGAGGAATTGAAGTTCAATCCTGATTGACCCTGTCGAGCATGATGCCAACTCTCTTGCGGAAACCGGTCCATCAGTATCTACAGCTGATCAACAAGGACATCATGTTCTTATGCAACCTGCGATACACTCTCAGCGGTCACAACCGTCTTCAACATGTGTGTCTTGAGTTCATGGATGTAGATCGGTGCGGGATAATGCTCGTTCGCTTTTCTCGCTGTTGCTAGCTGCAGCGGCATGGTCGTATCTCCAGACGCTGGGCTGTTGACTGGATCGGTGATTATAATTGCTCGATCTGTCGGAAAGGGTTCGATTATATGGACGCATGAGGGTGTGTCGAGTGATATTTGCTTATTGATGGATGCTGGAATGATGAAAGAAGTGACAAAGGCGAGATGGTGTGAGAATCCCGGCTAGATCGCGTGTTGTTACGGTGCAGGGTGATAGATGTGTGGAAGGTGCGAGTATACACGGTCAAGCACAAAGTGAGTGTTTGTTCTTTCCATCCTTTCGACTCTTTGTAGGATGCGTCAGAGCTCCGCAATCGTATCAATTTTTTGGAAGTATTGATAAATCAATGCCTGTTTCTCGAGACGCGATCCTTATCGCCTGGATGCATTTCGGCCTCTCTGTGCAGAAAAAGAAAGCGACGATGGCCGAGAGTCCAACCGCAAGACATGAGGAAAGCGCAAGTGGTCGACGCTGCCTCGCTCGACTTCAAAGTGTCTGACCATTTGTCCAAGTCTAACGATCCAACCTACTCCCTAAAGCCGCCATCGCCACATACTATCCATACGAGCAGCAGGATACGAGCCATTCATACCCGTTAACTGGATACATCATCTTCTTCGTTGGCATCCCGCCACCACTGTTACCAAGATGGGTGGCAACAACTCCAAACATCAGAAGCAATCTGTTCCCACAAACAATGCAAGCACAACGCGAGAGGTTGTTCCACTAGGCACACAGTCGGCGACCGAACCACAATATGTGACGGCATCTGGTATCCCTGTCGTTCCCAGAACGCAGCCAAGTCCGGTCGTCGCCCCTGATCCTGTACTTCAAGAGTTTAGGGCAGCGTATGGTCAGCCGACTGGTCGCGAAAGCGAGATGGGCAGCATGTAAGGGATACATCCTTGGAGGCTGGCCATTTGATGCTTCAATTGCCTGCTGAAGCAGTCCCGCATACTAAACAGACCTCAGTCGTCACACTTCTCTCCAGATGATTATTAAAACAGTTGCTGATATTCGCTTCAGCAGCTCCCAGGTGACGCCCTTGGGACGGCATCCCACCCTATTCATGCGCCTCGTCGAAAACCACTACTCCCGAAGCCGCATCGATCAACTCATCTTGGAGACCAACCCACAATGCAGGTTGAATCGCCTGAAGCGTCTGCGCAAGATCTACACAAATCCTCTTATACGTCTATCTGCAGCGAATCGACATCGTGTCAAAGTCATCGATGCCCAGATCGAGGAGCTTGAATTCTTGATGACCAATGACGATGGCAGACCTTTCGCACGGTATCGTACCAATGACGACGAAGACCCCTCACCACCATCGACTCAACTCAGCGGGAGTCTGGATGAGCGGCCTGTTCCTATGATCGCTCAGCTCGCGGATCAGCAAGCCTCCGAGTCGTCAGATCCTGGCTCTGCAATGCGGATGGTACCATATAACAAACCGCTGAAACGATATCTCCAAGAGAGCCCACGCTTACCCCCTCGCCATGCAACCAGCTCTTCGCACATACGCTCCGGCAGTATCAGGCTGTCGAGTGGTAGCACAGTACCCCAAAGTCAAGATTGGGCAGAACCACGCAGACACTCACGAGGCAACAACAACCTATCACGAGTATCAGAAGAACCATCCGCCGGTCCCTCCAGAGCCAGGTCATCGAGGCATGGCAATTCTGCACCACCTCCCTCTGTCGGACCCGCCGTTGTACTCGAACGCGATCCATACAATGCAAATCTCTTGGTTCCTGTAGAGCCTTCGAGGAGATCAAACACGCGCTCAAACGCATCGAAAGATGCATCCAGATACTCGAGGACCACGGGACGAGTGTCCCGCAAGACGGCCCGTCAGTATTCAGAGCAGATCGATGTCAGGCCAGAGATGAGGGATCCACATAGAGGACAAGGGGTTTTTGGCGGACTGGGCGGCGTCGGTGGGGGAATCTGACAGGCACGGCTGGCGTTCCCGAGTTGAACATTACGGTAAACCTATATAGTTGTTTCTTCAATGCAGCTGTTTTTTTCCGCCCTGTGGCTTCTCTGTGAATTGTCAAGATAGGGACAGCGGTTTCTGTCGAAGCTTTTATGGCTAAATGTTGGTGTTCGAAGAGATGTTTGCATCGTGATGTTGTACTTTCTGACATCTCGACCGGAAGGAGAACATGCATATCTCTGTTTTTGCAAGACAAAACAAGTCAAACCTAATCAAATTTCAATGTGTCAAGGTGAGTGGATATATGAAAAGACACAACACAAGAGAATGAGAATGACACATCTGATATGATAAATTCTGGCTGATCGATTGGGCTGGCTAGATATATCCTGAATCCCCAGATCCGGGCAGATCTGCAGCTGTTTCTGTTCTGCGTTTTGAAAATGGTATCGTATATAGGTACAAGAAGATTTCCTTGGTCTTCCTGTCCTGTTCCCCTTGACCATCTGCATCCATGGCGGTGAAGAAACCAGCAATCAAATCGCAAAAGACGAAAGAGGGAGACATGCATGCATCTCCCATCCCCTTGTTTCGTTATCTTACCCGATGAGTTTGCTGGGATTGGGCAGTAAACCTCCCTCATTGGCGCTCTCTAGCCTCCTTGGCTTTTCTCTGCAAAAACTTTTCCAACTCGCTCCCTGGGCGGAGGAACTCGACGTCTGCCCGCAAACCATTAGGGTATTGCGTGGACACTTTGTCTGGCAGTGTCTGAAGTAAATCAGCAAGTTTGCCTTCGTGTTTGCTGTAGAGGGGTCCAGCACAAGTGTCACAGAACTTTGCGCCGCAATGTTTGTCGCAGCGGTAGGTGGCTGGAGAAGCGCAAAGGCTACAAGTGTCCACGAGATCAGAGGTCGTGTATTGTTTTGTGGGATCCAGTGGAGAAGCAGGAATGATGACGAGGTCCATGGGAAAGACATCGTGGTCTCTGCACATAACGATCCTCATGTAATTTGTAGTGCACTTGAGACATAGTCCGCAGTCCTCTGGCTTTGTCTTCTTGGAAGGGGAAGTTTTTCCTGCTGCGTTGGCGTCGGGGATTTCTTGTGCTCCTTGGCCATTATTGAACTCGTAGATCTTGGTGTTGCGGAGGGAGCCGGTGCCAAAGATTGCGTAGGAAGGGTTGTTGCAGATGGAGCATGAGGGGCCAGGGGCGTTGAAGTGGATTGGGTAGCTCAGACGAGTTGTGATCGGTTTGGCGAGGCGATTGAGGATTTCGCAGATTGTTTGTGGAGGTATTTTGGGTTTCTTTCTGGGGGTGGTCTTGTTTGGAGGTACTGGTGGCGGGGATGGGCGTGTCTCAACATCTTCTTCGTCGTCGCTTCTCTTGGTGGGATCCGTGATTTTCGGCTTCTTGGATGGTTTGGATGACTTTGTCTTTGTTCTCTTGCGCTTTTTGGTTTTTTGGGCTTTCAATTCGTCTTCTGAAGATGATTCTTCGTTGAATGGCATCCTGTCTCTGATGAGAGGGTCGTTTTTGTTGAACGGGATCTTGGTCTTGAATCTACCCATGGGATCAGCTGTGTCAGTGCCCATGCCACCACTCATGACAAGGTCTTCTTCTTCGTCGGGGTTAGAGTCCTCATCCTCATCTCGATCCTCACGGGCAACTCTCTGTGTCGACGGATATGATTTGTTCTCATCTGTATAAGTACCCGATGTGTCGTTATCGTAGATATGAGTGTTGAAGTTGGCACAAGGATTATCATGTATTGGACGCAATCCATGTTCCCGGCGTTTACAGTGTTGGCAAGGAAACCCGGTCTCGCAGTCGCAAATCTGCTCTTGTTCGATCGTATCCTGCACAGATTGAACAGCACTGTTGCATGCTTGCTCTCGTTGACATTGCTCATCAGGAGTCTCTTGGGTGTGGGTCTCTACGGGATAGAGGTTTCCCAGGCCGATCGCGTCTATCACTTCTTCGTAACTTGAGACGCTGCTTTTCTGTGATGTGCGTGAGTTGTCCGATGCAGGATGCGAGTAAGCAGGAGATGTGGCGTTCGACAAGAAGTTAATGTCAGGCTTTGCATCATGATCAGAACTGGTTGGCGGGCTCGAAGCTTCTTGCTCAGCACCTGCTTCTGTCTCAGGTTCGTCATTCTCATTGACATCACTTTTCGAAAAGTCGAACATGCCTGTCATCGTATCGAAGCCCAGAATGCTGTTGGGCTGCTCAGTAACATTGATCATCTCTTCTTCGAGCATATCTTCAAAGCCTGTCCAAGTCTCACACTGTTGTACGGGCTCAACAGTCGGACCAGCTGGGCCACCGAACAAGGAGCCTCCAGGGTTATCCACTGTAGGCATCTGACCTTGTTGTTTTTCCACTGGTTCAGAGGTCTCGACTGTTGTCTGGTTGTCCATGATCGACTCAGGGGTCACGACTTCGACATTGGTCGAAGAAGAGTTCTCACTGTCAGCGCCAGTCGCAAGCACGCCTTCTGTCTTCTCTTCTTTTTCTCTTTCCGAGGCTTGACTCTCTCCAGATGGTTTGTATGTGTCATAGAGCTTTGCTACTTTTGCGGTTGTGTCATCAGACTGAGCGGCCTCTGAAACTGGTTCGGAAGCCAGAGAAGAGTTGCAGTCATGACTGGTATGTTTGGACGCATTTTGGTTGTGATCAGGGAGATGGCAAGGCGCATGGTCAGGAGTATGGTCGGGAGTATCTTCAGGGGCGTGGTCGCAACCATCTTTCAGGTACGTATCTTCGGCAGTGAATGCGCTGGAATCGTGATCGTTGGGTGTGTCGTGTTTGACTTCGTCACCGGAGTTGTCAATGGCATTCGTGTTAGTGGGTGGAGTGGCTTCGATCTCGGACGGCTCAGACTCTGATATTGTAGCACTCTCGACTTTGGATTCGGCGTCTGTAGCTTCTGCAACTTCGGGTTCGGTCACTGATTCCGTGGTGATCTTGTCTGTCTCAGTGTCCATCTGCGTCTCCAGACTTGCAGATTCAGCTCTTGTTGTAGCCGGTGATGGAATCTGGCCAGCGACCTCATTGGCACTCTGGACCGGCTGGCTATCCATCTGCACCTCTGCCGAACTTGATCCAGCGGAGATGAGAGCAGGGAGAGCGGTCATATCGGAAGAACCGTCGGTGGTGTTGTCAGCTGTCTGATCAAAGTGAATGTCAATTGGTGCTGGATCGGAAGGTGGTAAAGTTGGAATGTGATGGGCCGCCATCGAGGCAAGCGTTGAAGTCTTGGTCATGTTGAATCTGTCAAGGGATCTTGGTCAGTGGTGCTATAGTATAGCGAAGTGAAAGACCCACTAGGCGCTGTGTTATGTCTTGTAATCGATGGCACTAGTACCTCGAAGTGGAGAGAGAGAGGGGGAGAGAGAGAGGCTTTGGTCAGCAAGAGGACACTTGTTGCAAGACCTGGTAATATAAGAAATTGAGATAGTAGATGGTGATCAGATGGTGAGAGGTGGGTTGACAGTGAGTGAAAATGGCAGGGACTTCTACCGTGGGCCGGCGGTGTATCGCTACCACTTCATGTAATCCGAGACGATGTCTGCAGGCGATTGTTGGCAGGAAGGCACCATCAGTTGTGGGAGTGTCAACGAAGAACACTTCTTGTGATAAGACCAATGCAGCGACCCAATGACGCGAGAATGTGCAGTGGTAGTCGAAGAGCGTTGAGTGGAAAGGAAACGGAAGAAACAAGGATGAGAAGTAGAAAAAGATGGAGATCTAATAGATGGATAGTTGAAAGATGTAGAGCTGGTTGGAAGAAGTGGAAGTGGGTGTAGGAGACGGAGATGGTTGAAGGGGTAAAGGAAGGGGTAAAGGAAGGGGGAAGGAGTAGATATAGTTGAGGAGACTGATAACCCTGTAGGAAGCCGAGATATTTTAGGGAAACAGAAGCCGTCGAAGGTGGTCGAACGAGTGTGAGAGTCTATCAGATTGTGTGTGACCAAAGTGGACGGACCATCGAAAACAGTTGAGGTTCCCGAGTCCGTCGTCGAATGGTGAGATGCCGACGAGGACTTGCGAATCAACGAACCTAAGTGGACTGAGTCTGAGAAAGGTCTTTACAAGTCAAAAGCAGCCAAGAAGTCTCAGCCAGACAGCAGAGCCAGCTCTAAAGCAGCTACACAAGAAGGTATTCAGAAGAGGCGTGGCCGTGAGGAAAGGATATACAGAATACGCCAGACAAAGTGCAAACTTGTGAATAATCAACAAGTCTCGCGCCTAAGAATTGATGAATGCCACAGAACTGCTGGTTTATGGTGTGGCCTTGTCATTGTCCATACATGGTCTTATGAAGAGCCTCTTGTAAATTGTCGATTCAAGGTAATATTTAGTAGGAGACTTTGCAAAGAGGTCAAGATTACGAGTACTTGAGTGGTCGTTCTTCACATTGAGGACAATTCGAGCCATCGGGAAGGTGAGCTGATCACCGAAAATCGCTTGCTTCGGCAAGAGCGAGGTAGATGGCCATGAATTTATCCGTTCCTCCTGCTTTGAGATGGTCGAGACTTGATGCAGGTAGACGTGCTGACATTATTATGGTCGATCAAAAGCACGGCTGGTGTCATTCTCGACACATCATGGAGATCAAAGAGTGATCATGTCATGACGAGACCAAGTGTTGTGCCATGGATGGAAGGAAACGAGGTTGGTATTTACATGGCAAGCTCCGGCGGTCTTGGGCGCTCGGACGACCACGGGTGATTTCACCAAAACAGCTGCGACGCTGCATCAACGTCTCTCCTCACTACATATGGACATCGAATTGAGCATGCTCAATGCGCCTCTTCTTGATTCGCCATGGCGAGTCGGTTGACAATGTAGCTGGTGTACTGTAAGTCATTTGCGCCTGTCCAGGAGTGATTGACCAAACTGACTGACCTTCACAGTGCTGGCAGAAGAGATTCAGCCCTCACCAACCATGGAGCCGAACAAGCTCGCCGCCTGAGCGACTTCCTGGCAGACAACAGACCGCCCTTGACGCGCATCTTCTCGTCGACATTGCAGCGCGCCTACAAGACGGCTAGCATCGTGGCAGCAAAACAGTCGACCAAAGACTTGACAGTCAGCACAGTGCCCTACTTGATTGAGCGCGACTTTGGCTACTACGAGGGCAAGAACAACCGTGTGCGCAAGGGTCCACATCGCGAAGAGCACAAGAAAGAAGCTGGCTATGTCGAAGAAGAGTCCAAGGACAATCTGGCCGTCCGCGCAGACTTGTTCCTGGACCACCATCTTCTGCCCATGCTGCATGACGAAGCCGACTTTGGCGGTGCTGCCGAGCATGTCGTTGCTATCGTGTCGCACGGCATCTTGCTGTCGAGTCTTTGGCGAAGACTGCTGCTCCGCTTGGGTCCCAAGAGTGTCAAAGTCTCGCCCAGCGTCGTCGCATCTCGAGGTCAAGTCGTCCTCGCTCACCTGGGTGGATGGAGCAATACTGGCTTCCTCGAGCTCTCCATCCAAGATCTGGATCCTCGAGCCAGCCCAGACTTGGACATTGTCTTGCCTGCTGTCATTCCATCTTCCCATGCGATAGCAGTCACTGCTGACTCATCGTCGCGAATCGAACCTGACACGACTTCACCGCCCCACCTGGTGACCGAATCATCCGAACCAGAGATGCTCACAGATCAGCCCGATGTTGTTGGTGATGTAAGTGTCCCCAAAGATGCCATCGACCCCGAGTCGGTCGAAAGAGAAAGTCCAAGACTACTCGAGGGCTACCGTACCACCATTCTTGTCGTCGACGGCCAGCAGCATCTCCAGGGCCTGAAGCGACAACGAGGTGGTATTGGTCGAGCCGAACACGATGACAAGCAGCAAAGCATGACAGCCTTCTTCAAGAGGGCTAGGAAGGATTGAGTTCCTTGTTCGCCTATGTCTAGCATCTCACAAGCAAGAGATGCTTGTGCATAGGCATCCACAGTATGGTAAGCCATCACTTTTCTTTTCCTCTTCCGCCCCACTATCATGATGAAAAAGCAATATCTCACAGACCTGATCGGAAATCACTATGTCGATTCTATACTTGTTGTCCAACTGCTGTCTGAAAATCATACTTCCTCTCACACTCTGTTCAAACCTGATCTTTTGAACCAAAAGCTAACTTGAACAAGATAGGTCTAAGTTCTCTCGCCATCCAGGCACGACTCGTTCCCAGTAAATGCTCTCAGCCGTCCGAGGGCATGTCGCCGCTATAGAGGCGTCAGTGTCACTCTTCGTGACATCTTTTGGATCTTGTGTATGGCTGTCGTCACCACATTGACCCTTGCGCAACATCATGCATCGTAGAGAAAAAGTGCTCATATAGACCTTGAAATCAAGAATCTAGTTCTGCCTCACATACGTGTTCGTGCCACCTGAGTATCCTCTAGTGAATTGTTGCCGTCCTTGATTACCTCGCACAACACGCCTCCAGCACGTTCGCTTGAAGATCTTGCTTTGCTTTGCTTTGCGCCAGCAGAAAAGCAGCATGGTTGATGCGACTTTGCCAGCCACGCGCCCCACACTCTCCAACCTCACACCGCAACAATCAAGCTTTATACACACACCTCGACCAAGCACAAACACCACCGCTATAATACAAGAAGTGAGCTGAATTTGTTGAGAGTCGCGACTTGTACATAATGGTACGAGTCGCTGAAACTGGCAGACGTGCCACACCGGACGCCACCTTCGTCTGCACCATTTTGTGGCATCCAAGCTTGCCTTAACAGTTCAAGGTATACCAGTCAGGCTGACGAAACGACGGTGATACAACAGAGATACTCTCTGTATAACTTGGAAGAAAAAACGTATGTATATGTCTCATAAAGTGAGTTAATCAAGGTATCATATCTTCTTACTTTCCTTCTCTCTCAACCCAGCCACCCCAAAAGCCCAACGATCCACACCTTTCCACTCCCAGCCATCTCGTACCCACCACCTAGTCTACTATTTTCCGCAATATCATATCTGTTGCATTTCTCCACGTTTTCTTATCCTTGCAATCTTCGTTTTTTCTATCGTTGTTACCGTGCTTTCTTCGTTTGTATCGTCGAAAAAAACGTATGCGAATTGTCTATAACGCTTAACACATAATACACATACGATCATGAAGATTGGATTTTTGCTGGCCGTGTTGCCTGTACTGGCATCAGCAGCGGCACGAGAGAATATCACTGGTATGTATACATCTTTTCTTGCCGCTTTGCCTTCCAGCTCCACGTTGTTTTTCTGACCCTGACCACAGCAACGATATCAATCCCGCCTTCTTCGAGTCTTGCAGTGGTGATACCGATCGTAACTGCATCGACCGAGTACACCACCGAGCAACAGCCTTCACCAACCACCAATGCATTATCCGTGCTCTCGTCCGCTCTGGCGACTTTTCCGTCTAGTTTGCTGCCGACTACTACTTATTCGTTTGAGTTTACGAGGAGCACAAATACGCAAACTTCTGGGGTTGGGAGCAGTCAGAGTGGTTTGGCCTCGAGCTCTGGGGCGCTGGGACCGAAGTCTACGGTTACGGTGCCTACGGTGGTGGTTAGTGGTGTGCAGACCGTGACGGTGGGGAGTAGTGGGGTGTTGGTGAGTGGGTCTGCTGGTGCCAGTTCTACTTCGATCGGAGTGGGTTCTTCTGCATCGACGGAAATGGGTTCTTCTGTGGTGTCTTCAGTGCAGTCGGCGAGTGCATCTTCCTCTGTGCTGCAGACGTCGACGACACTTGCAACCATCACCTCGTCGGCACCTCTAGGAGCGACATCGTCGGTGACTTCAGAAACTCAATCGTCGGCGTTGGCAAGTTCTGAATCTGGATCTGCGACATCAACGCAAACGACTGCAACATCATCACAGCAAATCACAACCCCAACATCAACATCAACATCAACAACAGCATCAACATCATCACAGCAAACGACTGCAACATCATCAACACCAACATCATCACAGCAAACCACAACACCAACATCAACACCATCAACATCAATCAGACCAGCAACAACCACCGCAGCACCACCAATCAATGCCGCCGGTATCTTCACCCCTATACGCCTACCTGCCCTTCTGGCCCTGTGTCTGGGGTTTGGTCTGTCGATATAAGCAACCCCTTGACGTGAAGTTACTGTGAGAGGTATTCGGAGGAGTGCAATGGAAGTTTTGTATATAATGCTGGAACAATGGTGGGAAAAGGGTTTCTAATGGTGATGGTGTGTGGAAGGGGATTTGAACGATTATGATGACAATGATGATGGAAAGGAAGGGGGATGTATACTTGATATTTAATTTTTAGTGAGAGGTTGGAAATCTGTCGGCTTACCTTATACTCTGATCTTGGTATTTATTTGGTAGAGACAGCAGGGCTTGATTGACTAGACGGGCATAAATGAGGCTGTGTGATAGCAAGGACAAGCACAGTCAAATGAACATTACAATCACAAAGTTCACAACAGAGTAACGGCAAAAGTAGATGTTTGGTTCCAAGGTTTCTCCGTAGAGAATTGACCGTAAAATTGTTTCATTTTTGTTTTTTTGCAAAGGACTTGCAAATAGCTGTCTTCTTTGACCGTAGTGAGAGAAAGCATGCCTTCTTGCAACGATCCACCCATATGTCGTCCGCGCGTCCAACAGTCACAGACTTTCGCCTGCACCGTATCAAGATCAGACCGACCATCGAGCAAACCCTGAAGAAAAAGCAGTCACATCCCTCAGATCAAAGAAAGCGCAACCCAAAGCCACAGCCCAACCTCAGCAGCATCCCAGCCTCAACATTTAAGAGGAAGGAGCAGGGGCGGCACCACGGCCACGGCCAAAGCCACCACGGAACTGGGGGTTGAACTCGCCGGGGGCGGCGCCCTCCTTGCCCTCGCCGGCGTCACGGCGACGGTACTCGCCGCGCTCGCGGTCGCCACGGGGACCACCACGGCCGCCGCGGGGACGCTCCTCGCCGCCGAGCATGCCGCGGGGGGGAGCGTGGGAGCGCTGCTGCTTGATGTGGGTCTGGGGGACGATCTCGGCGGGGAGGTGAAGCCACTCGCGGAGGTAGTCGAGGCCCTCGGCGGTGAGGCTGTGAGGAGAGGTTAGGATCGGATATGCAAAGGCTGGTGGTGTGGTGCGTGGGGGACGTACGTGTAGTAGTACCACTGCCAGGAGAACTGGGTCTTGAGGTAACCGCGCGAGGTCAGGGACTGGCAGGCCTTGATGACATAGAGGTTCTTGGTGTCAATGTCGCCGTGCTTGGGCTGGTTGAAGTCCTTCTTTGCGACGAGAACACCCTCTGGTGAGAGTCAGTATCGAGTTGGGCGAGCGCAAGAGAATATGGACAGGTCCTACCGCGGAAGAGGTACTCGTGAATGAGCTTACGGTCGGCCTTGGGAATCAGCATCTTGACGATTGATGTATTTGGATCAACGTGGGGCTTGGGCGATGTTGATGTACCGACGTGGTTTGGAGAGAGAAAAGTCGGCGGTCGCGCGCGCGCAAAGTCCAAAATGCGTCGTGGAGCGGCCGCCTTCGCTTCGTTGACTCGTGTTGCTTGGCGTCGCGGCCTCTGCTCGAGTCAGACGCCTGCCCTTGATCTCTCCGCATCTCTCATTCACTTTCGTGTCCAAACGCGCCACCACTTCTCATCCATCCTCATTTTCAACCATGGATACAATTAACGTCTTCATCTCGTCTTTTGCCGGCTTGTCGCTGCCTCGCACACTGTCGCTCCCTGTGCCAGCCAATACCTCCATCGCGACCTTTACATCACTGCTCTCCACCCACCTTCCACCCCACGCCGACAACCTTCTCCTCTCAACCACAACCCGTCGCATCGACACCACATCAGCCTCACCACTCAGCTCCCTCTTATCCAATAATGACTGTCCAACCTTCCTCCCTATCCACCTCAGCGCGCGCCTCCTCGGCGGCAAAGGCGGTTTCGGCTCCCAACTCCGCGCAGCCGGCGGCCGCATGTCCTCGCGCAAAAACCGCAACCGCAACCCCGACCAAATAAACGGCAGCAACCGCAACCTCGACGGCCGCCGTCTGCGCACAATCACCGAAGCCAAAAACCTCGCCGAGTACCTGGCCCTGAAACCAGAAATGGACAAGAAGGAAAGGGAAGAGAGGAGGAAACGCTGGGAGGCTGTCGTCGAGGCCGCAGAGAGGAAGGAGGAAGAGCTGAAAAAGGGAAACAGGAATGCGAGGTTGGATGGGGAGTGGGTTGAGGCGAAAGAGGAGGCTGAGCAAAAGACTAGGGATGCCGTGTTGGCGGCTATGAAGGCGGGCTTGATGGAGGGTGATAAGCCTGTGCTGGAGAGGACTGGCAGCGAGACCTCTGAAGGCAGCGATGCTCAGCCAGAGCCCTCAAGCTCGGCGTCCAGCGACAATGACGATGTGCAAGCCGCCAAGCCTGCTCCGCCTACTACTCGTGCCTTTTTCGGATGGGACGACGAGGACGACGAATTCATGAGCGATGATGAAGAGGATGGAGATGTTGCTCCTGCTGAGCTTGAAGCTGCACCACTTGCATACGAGGGCAAAGGCAAGGCCAAGGCCTGATTATGATCAAACCCGTCTTTTCTCAGCTCTTGGGCCGGTATCTGGGGCAAATGGTATAGGTTCTATTTTTCATCCTTTCTGGTTCTCAAGCGAGCGAGTTTTGGCGTTTTTTTTCGCAAATGCATTTTTTTCTCACATTCCAATACCCAACAAATACTCGATATTATGCAAAAAGGTTTTTGATTTCAAAACACCATCTGCCATTAACTGAGCCATCTTTTTTCTTGGAAAACAACCAACTTGCTACACGCAAAAACAAGCACTGACTGACCTTGAGGGTATACATTCCAACTTTCCCTCCTCACAAGGTTCTGAGATTTTGTGGTCTTGAACAAGCAATGTAGGAGGTCTTTTTCGACCTATAGATGGATCTCTGATCGATGTGTCTGCTTGCTGGCTGTAATCCATGACTGCTTTAATGTATTGTCTACAAGGCCCTTTGGTATTAACCTACTATCATGTCACATTTGGCAGACTCGACAGATGGAGAACCATGTCTACCAAGTCTTTGGTTGCGATATCGAAACAAAAAAGTGTGGTTTGTCGCCTGTTGCACACAAAGTACGAAACAGCCAATTATGATTTTGTTTTTTAGCAGTCTTTATTTGTGTTTTTCTTCTCTTCTCTTCTTTCACAAACCACAGAATACCTTTTCTTCCTCCTGCTATAAACCCCCCCCTTTTGATATGCTTTTTCGTGGGAGCCCAATCACACCTTGCCTTCAGCTCTGCGTCGATCATATCTCAAAACACTCTGCATCAGCACCTGCGCGCCCAACGCACAATCCTCAGGTTTGGTGTACTCGACGGGATTATGCGAGACGCCATCTCTACTCGGCACGAAGATCATGGTCGTAGGCACGCGTTTGCTCGTGTACACGCTATCATGACCCGCTCCACTGGTCATCGGTTTGGTCAAGGCCTCTGTCTGGTCTCCAAAGATGGATGCAGCGGCTTCCTCGACACAGGAAATGCATTCGGGAGAGAATTTCGTGGCTGGCGAGTGCGTGTCTTGGGTCCAGGATACGCTGCAAGATTTCGAGGAGGCCACAAAGTCTGTATTCAGGGCATCGACATCGTGGCCAGCTGCTATGCTGGCGAATGCTGTGCGGCAGTCTGCTTCCACTTGTTCCACGATATCGTTCTCGGGACTGCGGATGTCGAGCGAAAAGTCCACGGTGCCGGGGACGGTATTCGTGCTGCCGGGTTTAAGGGTGAGAATTCCTGTGGACGCCAGAGCTCCTTTTCGGGCTGCTGCACGATGGCTGTAGATGATCATTTTGCTTGCTGCCAGGAGGGCGTCTGCGCGGTGGGAAAACGATGTCGTGCCCGTGTGGCAGTCGGCGCCGCGAACACGGATAGTGAACCATTTGTAGGCTTGCACGCCTTGCACGATGCCGATTTTGCGGTCTTCGGCTTCGAGGATGGGGCCTTGTTCGATGTGCAGTTCGAAGTGGGCGGCTAGGGGTTGAGCCTCATGGCTACAGGGTGTGTTGCCCAAGTACCCGATACGCTGTAATTCGGACTTCATGGTTGCGGTGCCAGAGCCAACTTCTTTTAGGTCATGGGCATGTTTGAGTGCGATCTCGCCGGCCCAGACCCCTGAACTCACCATGGAGATGGGGAATCTTGCGCCTTCTTCGTTGGTCCAGTTGACTACTCCCACGGGAAAAGTAGTGATAATGTCGTTTTCGTGCAGTGTTTTCAACATTTCTATGCCGGCGGTGACACCGAGGATGCCGTCGTAGCGGCCTCCTGTGGGTTGGGTGTCGAGATGACTGCCTGCTACTGTGGGAGCACCGTCTTGCAGGCCTGGACGGATGGCGAATTGGTTTCCCATAGAGTCGACGGTGACGGTACAGCCGAGACTTTCCGTGGTGGTGGCGAACCAGTCTCGAGCTTGCTTGTCGGTGTCTGAGAGGGAAAGACGAGACATGCCTGTTTCGGTGGGTGCGCTGGAGATGGTTAGCTTCGGATAACTTCTTGTGCGGGACTGGCAGAGAACTCTGGAAGAGGGAGAGCGGGAGGAAGCCATGCATGTCAACTCCGACACAACCAAGTATGATGCCTTGCTGATGCTGGATCTCTCTTACTGCTCCATGTGATAAAGGCATCTTCAGCTATGGAGCAACCTCGAAACCCAGTCAAACAGACGCTCACTTGACAGAACCAGCATTACACCAATACTCTTCCTCCTTTTCTCTCCCCATCCCCCTCTTCCTCCCCAAGTACACACCACCAAAGCAACAAAAAAAAACCAATACAGCAAAAGAAAAACAAAACTCACCTCCCCCATACCTCCCCCTTGCCCCACTCACAACTCTCATGCAAATCCCCCATCATCCTCTCCTCTTTGACTTTGATCCCACCAACCTCTTCCTCAGACATACTCCTCAACTCTGGTTGCTGCCACCTGCTCGAGCAGGAAAAGTGTCGTGTATCGTGCAAACGCATGGGTTCGCGAGTGTTGGTTGCATGGTAATTGCCATAACGAGCACTGGTCGAACATCGGATGGTCGAGAGCACAGAACCACGGAACGATATCAAGGAAGCCGCACGGCTAGGCAACCTTTGTAAAGCTCGTGATGCCATGATTGCTCGAGGGTCCTCTCTTCCGTCGGTTGCTTTGAGGAACAAGTAGAGATGCCGATACAATACAATCAGGACCGAAAAGGAGAAAGCTCGGAGGACGAGAGCTAGAAGACGAAACAGGACCACAGATACAAGAGCACAGATAAGCCTCAGGGAAGAAGAGAGCTGCATACATATATACACTGCCCGCTCCGGCTATCAGTCCGGATGCACCTGCCTGATATGGGTGTCATTCTGCCGCTGGCCGACGATCTCCGCTCGGAGATAGCGTGGTCGCAGAAGTCACCCTGGCCGGGATTTTGATTTTCTATATACTCGTCGCCGACGCCGGCGTGCTTCTGGTTATCTTCTTCGTGCGTTTGTAAAGTGTAGACTGACATCAGATATAGCTTGGAGGTTGTGTCAATATAGGTAGCAGGATGTGGTGATCAGATTGACACCTTCATTGTGATTCAAAGGTTTAAGCATGTCAATCTCGCTACCTCATATGCTTTGACAATCTCGACACACATCCACTGACACAAGATGAGAAAGAATCTCTGATAGGTTCGAACATGTTCATTATGTAATATCAGGAATCTAGGAATTTCTCTATACTATAGGATACTGATCCTGCCGTCAATGCCCTACTCCGAGCAATAAACCCACTCATGCGGAACGCCACATCTGCCAATACCATATCCATGCTCTCTTACTCAATCTCATCCTCGTACTGCTCAGGACCATTCGGTGTCATCAGACGCTTGAGCTGGTCTTGCACATATCTGTGGACGTGATCATCTGCGCTTTCCCTCTCCTTGTTGCGATCGGCATTACCGTCATCTTTGTAGATTGTCCAAGCGCGTCCGTTAGACTTGGTATCATCGCCCTCTTCAGCTTCAGCATCATGGTCGCCATCATCACTAGGAGGGGCAGACTTCCAGTAGTCGCTGCGGGCACCGATGCTACGGCTGGTTGATGAACGACGGAGCTCTCCGGGCTTCTTGGTTTGGGAGTTTCTGCGTTGACGAGTGAAGACGTCGTCAAAGTAGTGGGATGCTGCGGCGGTGGGGGTTCTGGGAGTCTGAGGAAGACGGCAGTTGACACCAGTGTCGTGAATCATCTTGGCCATAAGACCGGTCCAACCACACTGGTGACTGGCACCAAGACCTCTGCCACTGTCTCCATCGAAGAATTCGTAGAACCAAAGGTAGTCCTTCCAGTGGGGATCAAAGTCGAGCATGTCGTTTCCATCGTTGATGGCACGTCTTCCATCATCACCACGAGCCATGAGATGTTGCAGACGGTGCTGAATCTCTTCAGCTACATGTCCGAGGTGCATCATGTCGCCGGAACCCTTAGGACACTCGACCTTGAGTGTGTTGCCGTAGAACATGTAGAAGCGGAGCAGAGACTCAACCAGCAAGAAGTTGACTGCAATCCAGACGGGACCACGCCAGTTGCTGTTTCCACCGAAGAGACCACTGTCGGAATCTCCAGGAACGTAGCCAACCGAGAAGGTCTGACCGTTGACATCCATGGAGTAAGGGTGTTTCTCGTGGTACTTGGACAATGAGCGGATACCACCCTTTGACAAGAACTCGGTCTCGTCCAACATGCGCTCCAAGATCTTCTTGAGTCTGTCCTCGTTGACCAGAGACAGAAGAAGACGGTTGTCCTTTCCGCGACGCTTCATGCTGGCAATGTTGCGCTCGAAGACGTCATGCTTGTTCTCAATGAACCATTCCATGCGCTTCTTGAACTGAGGCAGCTTGTTAATAACCTGCGGCTCGAGCGTCAAACAGGCGTACATGGGGATCAGGCCGACGAGCGAGCGGACGGGCATCTGCTGGGTCCATGGGCCACCCCAGGAAATAGCGTCGTAGTAGAATCCATCCTCTTCGTTCCACAGAGACTTTGCCTCACTACCGGCGCGGTACTGCATGGCATCACTGATGAGGACGAAGTGCTCAAAGAACTTGGAAGCAATATCTTCGTATGTGCGGCGGTGCTTGGCGAGCTCAAGGGAGATGTTCAACATGCACAAGCAGTAGAAAGCCATCCAACCAGTGGAGTCGGCTTGCTCGAGAACACCACCAGTGGGGAGAGGGTCGGAACGGTTGAACAGACCAATGTTGTCCAAACCCAAGAAACCGCCTTCGAAGACGTTCTTGCCTTCAGCATCCTTGCGGTTGACCCACCAGGTGAAGTTGAGCAGCAGCTTCTGGAAGACACGCTCGAGGAAGTCAATGTCTTCACGACCGTACATCTTGCGCTCCATCTTGAAAGTTCTGAAGGTGGCCCAGGCGTGGACAGGAGGGTTGACATCACCAAAGTTCCACTCGTAGGCGGGCAGTTGTCCGTTGGGGTGCATGTACCATTCACGGGTGAAGAGGTCGAGCTGCTTCTTGGCAAACTCGGGATCGATCATGGTAAGCGGAATGCAGTGGAAGGCCGAATCCCAAGCGGCGAAGAAGGGGTACTCCCATGAATCTGGCATGGACAGAATATCGTCCAGATGCATGTGCTTCCACTGGGCGTTGCGAATGGCCTTTCTGCCCGGAGGAGGTGGAGGCATGCCAGGATCTCCGTTGGCCCACTGATCCCAGACGAAGTGGTAGTATTGTTTGCACCACATCATACCCGACAAAGCCTGGCGCTGAATGTTGCGAAGGTCGTCGTTCATGGGCATGGGGCTGATGCGGTAGTAGAACTCGTCGGCTTCTTGGAGTCTCTGGTCCATAACGTCGTCGAAAAGCTCTTCATCAATGTAGCCCTCGGTGAGCTTCTTGGACAGGCGGAAACGGACAACGGCACACTCGCCGGGAGGCACACCCTCACCCTGGTCGAATGCATACCAGGCTGCACTCTTGGTTCCCGACTTGGCAGGGTTGACAACGCCCTTCTCCTTGTTGACAATGTGTCTGTGGAAAGCATCCTTGGTGAACTCGGTGTGGTTCTTCTGGTCCTTGCCCCAGATGGCCTTGAAGTTGGTGTCGTTGTCGGTGAAGAGGAACTCGGGGTGAACATCCTCCTCACGACCGCCAACGTTGGGAGAAGGCGAGCACTGGAAGTAGCGCTTGCCAATCTTCTTGTGGTTGGTCTCGCAAGCAAATTCGCTAACCTGCTTGCTCTCGGGCTTGGTCTCATCGTAACCCCAGGCCCAAGTGTTGCGGAACCAGACGTGAGGGATGATGTGCAATTTGGCAGCCTCAGGACCACGGTTGTATGCCGTCACACGGAAAAGAAGCTCATCCGGGTCGTCCGCCTCTTTTGCAGTCTCGATGAAGATGTCCCAGTACTTGTTGTCCTTGAAGGCATCGGTGTCAATCAAGTTGTACTCGCGCTCGGTCTTGTTGCGGCTGGCATTCTCCTTGATGAGGTGCTCGTAGGGGAACTCCTCTTGAGGGTACTTGTAGAGGAATTTCATGTACGAGTGCTGTGATTACGAGGTCAGCACAGTACAATAACCAAGCTTCAGGTCATACATACAGTAGGGGTGTTGTCGAGGTGGAAATGGCACTCCTTGATACTCTCGCCGTGAACACCCTGAGGGTTGGACAGACCGAAGAGGCGCTCCTTGAGGAAGGGACTAGGGACCATGTCAGTGGATGGACGTGGTTTCGAGACCTTGTGTGAAGCCTACTCTTTTCCGTTCCAGAAGGCAAATGCAATGTTCTGAAGACCGTGAGTGTCAGAGACACCAGCGATACCATCCTCGCCCCAACGGTAGGCTCTCTTGCGTGACATGTCGTGCGAGAAGTCTGTCGTTGTGATTAGCTTCGACATGTTCGTCAATGGCGAATCAATGGCGGGACTTACGACTCCAGGCATCTCCGTCAGCGCTGGCTGTGTGTTAGTGGTTGTTACAAGCTTCGAGATCAGAACGGTCTAGCTTACGAGTAATCCTCTCTCACTGTGAAGCGTCAGTCAGCATTGTGCAATGATGAGGAGTGATGTGGTCGAACGTACCAGTGGCCCATTGTCTCTCGGCAACGTAAGAACCCCATTTCTTCCAGTACTTGGTTCTCTCGCGGTCCTCTTGCAGACGCTTCTCCTCCTCACAGAGAACCTCTGTGTTGTCGATGTAGACCATGGCGATGCGGTGTGCCCTCTATGTGATGGATGAGCAAGTCGCCGCAGAGCTTGCTAACGATGGTGGTAGAGTTAAGATGGGCAAAGAACGACAGGAGAGGCTGAGAAATTAGCTAAGATGGTAAGTCTGATGGATGCGAGTTAAAGAGAGAAACAATGCAAAGTCAGCCGAACCGAGACAAGTTTCAGGAACTGGACGCGACTGCACGGAGAGGGAGAAAAAAGAGACAGCAGCAGTTACTCTCCAGATCTACGGACCGTGTAGGAAGGTCCACTGGGGAACGCGGGAGTGCAACCGCCTGCGAAATGTGTCCACCAACGTCATCCCGCACTGCAGCGAGGACGGACTCTGCGGTCCACCAGCCCAACAATTTGGTGCTTATCGACTTTTTCAAAGCATCGGCCTATGCTGCAGAGTTGCTATACACTCTCGGGCGCCCTTTGACCTTCCAGCTATCAATGCAATGCTTTTGTATCCTGTTTGATTCTTGATTCAAATGTCCGACTCGCTTACGCACCAGAGCAACAGCTGTCGAGTCTCCAGATCAATCTCCCCCAGGCCACTTCAACCATCTGGAGACTCCGCTGGGCTCCACACGCACTGTTCAGTTCCGCTTGTCAATTCACCGAAACTTGTCAACCCCACCACCAACAAATTGTCGTTGGCCAAATAAGCCGCATACAACGCTTGTAGTGCTTTGATATCTCCGTCATGCTTTTGCCCTACTGTCTTGTCTCCTAATCTCACCAAACATGACGTTGTTCTTGTATAAGAAGCTTCAGAGGCTTCGTTCAAAAACCGGAAAGGACGAGTTTGAGATTAAGTACGCAGAAGAGCCTCTACTTGTTCCGGTGTCCTTGCAATTGCACCGCTCACAGCCAGTGCTGTCAGAAGGGACCTCAGCGACACCATCGATCTTGTGTTTCGTGACTTTGACAAAAAATTATGGTTGAAATTTGGTATCCTTCGCGAACAGAAACAAGAAAAGCCTATAATGTACAAGAAACCGGGCTATGCATCAAGCAACAAGAGACGCACATTGTCTACTCGACAGTATCAAGAGAACCCTTGCCACTTGTGCCAGCAGGAACCTCACCCTTCTGTGCCTTGAGCTTTTCCTCGAACTTGGCAAATTCACGGAGAGCGACCTCCTCTTCTTCGTCCAGCACTTGTTGAACACCTTGAACCTCATCTGCATTACTGTTAGCTTCGTGTCTGGACACAATGCAGCAGATAGATACGAACCGATGTAATGCATGAGCATGCTCTCGATACCATTCTTCAAGGTCACTGTGCTCGAATCGCAGGTTCTGCAAGCACCACGCAGCTTCAACAAGACCTGACCATCAACAAATCCTCTGAACTCAATGTCACCACCATCTTCCTGGATGGCTGGACGAATGCGAGTCTCGAGCAATTCCTTGATCATGCTAACAACCTCACTGTCATTCTCATCGTACTCCAAAGAATCCTTCTCGACTGCTTGCTCTTCACCACTCTTTCCAGCGACTGTGTTTACGAGAGGTTGTCCAGATGTCACAGCCTCGGTGATCAGAGCGAAGACCTCAGGCTTGACGTGCGGCCATGGAGTGGCGGAGTCTTTTGTTACAGTAATATAGTCGGGACCGTAGAAGACGGACGAAACGCCATCTACATTCAGTAGCTGAGCGGCGAGGGGCGATGGGTGAGGAGGCGCAAGTGTTGAGCGAGGCGACAAGTACTCGAGGAAGGATGATTGGAAGTTCTCAGGCAAGATGCGAGAGTTGGGAATGAACTTCAATGCGTCGGCGTTGGGTGTGTCCTCGGTCTGAATGAAGATGGAGCGAGTGCCGGCGGGGAATTGAGAGTGAGCGGGCTTGAGCGAAGGCGCACTCGGGCGGTATCTGGTGGCGGTCGATGTGAGAGATGAGGGTGTTGACAGGCGGTGCAGGCTTCTGCGGATTGGTGCTGTGGCGATGGTCCTTGATGCGCTCGAGCGTGCGACGCTTCTGCAGGCCGATGTGAACATGGTGGAGTTGGCGGGCATTGTGTAGGTAGGTAGTTGTCTTAGGGAGGGCGAAAGATGTTGTTGTTCGTGTCTGCAAAAGATTAACAATTATCTGGACCTCGAATGACGCAGAAGCCTTCCGCCGCTCTCGGAACCTCGGCAAAATTGGTAAGCTTGGAGTGCCTGTCCATGATTCGTTGCTCTTCCTTTGTCCTGCAACACCTCCTGATGGTTAACAAAATGTTATTGAAGATCAACGTACACGTGATGGAGCACAGCTTATGCCTCCCGAGGGCGTGCTGCAGCAATCAATCTCACTCGTCGACATAGCGTTTTGAAGCCTTCGTCAGATTTGTGCTTGAGCCTTTGGCCTTCCTGTCGACGGTGCAGTACAGTGCTTGTAGAATCTGGAAAAGAGGACGGTCAGCTGAACAACACAAAATGTGGTTACTGAACAGTGACTCCATGATTTGAAGACCAATTGTACTTCCTTGGAAAGCAAGAACAGTTTGCAGCGAGTAACGCTCGAACTCACGTCTTTACGTCTCAGGTAATCGCTTCGACCTGCTTCTTCATTTATCATATCACGACTACCTGACCGTGCTTATGTTCGCAAGACAATAATTGTGCAACGTCTTGACCACTAGACCAAAGCTGCTTAAGTTGAACTTGGTAAGGATGGCAAGGTAGTTGTAGTCTGGGTTGGCAGGCAGATGGACGGAGGTTGGCGCCTGCCTAACTTGATGGTCCTCATGTTCGACATGTTTCATTCTTCGTTTTCTCACAATTTCCTTAGTCCACATCTTCCAAACATGGCGACAAACGGAAAATCGCAGCTGGACCCTAAGGTCACAGCATATCTTGGTACGATTTGAGGTTTGCTTCCACAATCAAGCACTAACATAAAGATGGTAGATTTCTCGGCGCAACTGGTCAGACGCCTTGACTCGGGCAACGTCAATGCTGTCACAATGAAAGAACTTGAAGGCACTTTAAAGATCAAGACACCCCGTTCGCCAGCTGCCAAAGCGGTCGACTTCGACCGCCTCGGCACACAAATCTGGAATGCTGCTATTCGCCTCAAAGATCAGTCGTCACCAATCTTGAAAACTTGGCCACAACTAGAACCTCAACTACGTGTCCTCGCCTACTTTCTTCTGGATACGGCCCAACGATCTTACGTCAAGCATGGCAGCAGAAAGTCGTCCCAGAACTTGGTCCGCATCCTCAAAACGGCTTTGAAGGCAGCGCGCATTTGTATCAACGCAAACGCCCTCGAACTCTGTACCATGCTGTTCGAGAAAGCGGCCGAACATGTCGAACACAAACAAGACCCGCCTACGGAGTATAAGAAGGACAAGCAAGAGAGTGAGGCAGACGAAATGCTCAGAGAGTTGGCAGCCGATTACTATCTTCTAAGAGCAACAACATCATGGAAACAAGACAAGCCTGATACTGTGAGCTACTGGCTTGCGAGAGTTCTTCTGCTTCCAGACAGAGCAGACATGCTGCACCTGGCCGAGAAGAAAGCAGACTTGACATTTGAAGTCGGCAAATCAGCTCTACAGCAGAAGCAGTTTGACAGTGCCGCAAGGTGGTTAGAGCAGAGCTATCAGATCTTCAACGACATTGATCCCGAACTGTTGTCATCCGACTTCTGCGACCTCCGACTAGTGGTTATGCTTGATTATGGTAAGTTTTGTGCAAGATCTGTATGTCAGTGTACTTACTTCTCGAAGCTCGCGCCCTGGTAGGCGTCGGTGATCCTGCGTCGTTGAATAAAGCGGCTAATCTCGTCGTGACTCTTGATCAGGTTTGCGGCATCAACTAGCGAAATCAAGGGCTTCAGCTGATTCCGAGCAGGAGCACGGCTTCAAGACTGAGGTTCACCTGTTGAGGCTCGACATCATATATTCTAAAAGACCATTCGATCCTGATGAGTTCAGCGGAGGTGGGCCAAAACTCTAATTGATTTCCAGCATCTTGAGACTGACCACATACAAGCCTTGATCAAAATCATTCGTGGAGCAATGCTCTCGGATGGTACCTTCAAATCGTACATCCATCTTGAAATTGTTCATTGAATGGCATGCGCTGACGATGCCCAGTATCATGTATCAGATCCAAAAGCTGAATGCGTTTCAACCGGATCAAGATGGTGCGACTATTCAACCCGTCACAGCTAGTTCAGCTCCTGGGCCACATTCGCACTTGGCATGTCAGACATTGGACTCTCTATTGTCAAGATTGCTTGCACAGCCTCCGTTCGTGCAGGCATGGATCGAGAAGATTGTGGTTACCAGAGTCTTGATCAGTTCTTTATCTCTGCATGTGCAAGATCACTGTTCCAGGCTCAAAGACTTGTTTGAAGATATCGCCAACACAAACGGAACAAAGCTGGGTCTGGAGGCAACACACGCTTCTCAATCTGTAAGCCAAGAAAATGTTTTACATGTCGCAAGAATTCCCCTGATACTGTAACAGTTGATATGGAAAGCTGTCACCGCTTTACAGCAATCGCAAAATGAGGATGAAGCCGCCAAATGGTGTAATTTGGCAAATCATGACATCTTCGCCAGCTCTGGAGAGCTCAACAAAGCTAAATTATCACGGTAGGTACTGACGATCCTCTCAAACATGGATACAGACTGATTGATCCTAGCAAGTCAATGGTTGTGGCTCTTTCCAAAGGAGATTTCACTGCTGCGCGAGCAACCTACTATCAGATGTCGGATCATGGCAAGTCAGCCGCGATGACACAATATCTCATGTACAAAATCGCCTTGCAAGAAAATGATGCTTCATTGGGTACATAATCACTTTCTTGCAACAAATCGTTGTTGCTAACACCGCCAGCTATCAAATCGCTCGAAGGTGTCCTGAAGTCGTCTTCCAAAGACACTGAGAAATACTTATATGCGTGCGCACTCGAAGCGCAGCAAATGGGCGATCGACAGCAATTCATCGCGACCATGAACAAAGTCTTGGAGTTTTATGAGAAAACTCCGCTGAGCGATGTTCGATTGCCAGTCCTTCTTCGGTATGCGAGGTCAAATTCTAGTGCATGGCATGAGGCTGACAACATCTAGTTGTATAGCCGGCTCTATCGAGACCGAGTTGAACAACAACGACATGCCGCTTGAAACTGGTCTGACCGAGCTGTGCAATGTCTTCGAAGCTGGTATGTTCATTTCATTCGGTCGCAAGTAGTTCCGAGGACTGATATAACCAGCAATGAGGCATGGGAGTAGCTTCAAAGACACAGATGGCAATGATACTCGTCTTGCCGAGCTTCGGTGGTTCTCTTGCCACAGTTGCAATATAGCTCTGAAGCACTGCTCGGATATGCGACCAGAACTACTTACAAGATTGATGATGGCAAGCGTTGCTGTGTGTATATCTCAAACATATCCTGGAGCAGTGCTGACATTCGACAGCTGATAGATTTGCTACGTAAAGAAGGTGAAAAAGATGATGGTCTTCTGAGCCGACTTTTGCTATGCCGCTTCCTAGCGACATCTGCTTTGATTGTCTTAGCGAGGTCAGAAGACAACATCGAGCGTGCTGTCAGTATACGAGATGTCCTCTCTAGGAAGTATGTGCTGATCATGGAGCAGCTGCAACTCTACCTCGACACGAGACGGCAGATCGAAGCGTTCCACCAGACATTTCAAGAGGCCATACGAAAAGACTCGCTCCAACCAGATGCAATATCTGACATTGAGCTCAAGGAGTTCGAGATGATCAAGTTTGATTTGGAGGCTCTCATGCGACTCGAACAGTGGCAAGACCTCGAGAAAGTTCTTTCGGTACGCTAACCACATCACTCTTGATAGTCCATACTAATTTGTGCTCGAGATGTGCCTCGATTCCCGTCACTCGAACAGGCTCGAGAGCGCAGCAGACCTAGTTCTCCACATACATACCCACATAACCTCTTGCCCTTCCTACTCCGCCACCTCAAATGTCCTCGCCAAGATCCCTTCCGTGATGGAGAGAATCATCAACACATGTTGGCGTAACGACAAAGACATTACACGCCTAGCCCGCTGGATACGCTGCCTCTTCCAAATGACGCTAACCGTCGACCCCGTCATTTCTCTCCGCTGCCTGGACCAAGCGTCTGCTATTGCAACCAAGGCGGCCACAAGACAAATCCCTGAGGCTTATCCACCGGAAGAGCTCGAATGGCTGGCTACTACAGCCTTTAACCATGCCGTGGATTTGTGGTTTGCAGGTGTTGAGACGGGATCAGATGGGCAGGGAGGGGCAAACGAGCAAGCGAGAGCTTGGGCCGAGAAGGCCTTGATGCTCGCGGGGAGTGTAGGTGGGGCTGGTGCTGGAGTGCAAGGGCTGCACAAGGTTTTGCAGGATAAGTGGATGAAGTTGAAGGGTATGGGTCATGGCCAAAGTTCGGGTTAGTGGTTGCTTCAAACAGATGGCTTACAAAGAACAAGGAGCAAGATGTACATGGAAGAAAGCAGATGATTGCTAGTATGCTTTGAGATGGTGTTTAGAACAGTCAGCAAAGGTTCTCACCTTCGGAACGTGTACTCGCTAGTATCGCTGTGGCCGAAGAGAAATACTCATTGCTACCCTCTTGTCTCTTTCCAATGCAAGAGTCCTTTTATTCTCTTTTTTACTGTATCAAGCAAGAGCAGCATCTACAGAACGACGTGTTCGACTTGTTCGACCAGTAAGCTTTCGTTCTCGAACACCTAGAATCACCGAACATGGTTGAATGCAATCAACACTAAAGAATGAGAAGCAATGATCATTGATGGACTGCTATACACAAAAAACTGCATACCCAATCCTCTTCATCAGCAAAAGTCCTGTATTCCTCCCTACTCAACCCCCTCTACCCTTGCCCTCAAAACTACCCCACTGGCGCCAAAAACCCATCAAAATTCTCACGCAGCTTCCAACTCTGCAATCCTCTTCTCCACCCCTTCGACTCCTCTCAACTTCTCCTCCAACTCCTCCCTCTCATCCTCTAACCTCAATCTCTTCTCCGCATCTAGCACCCCAAACACTGCGCTTCCCTTGCCATCAAACTGCAGTATCCTAGTATGATACCGCCACAAACTCTTTCTATGCGAGACCGTCAACAACGTAATATTCCGTTTCTTGGCTTCCGTGTAGATGAGGGTTTCAAGGGCAGGGGTGAGGGAAGAAGTGCATTCGTCCAGGATAGCGTAGCGCGGGGAATGGTAAAAGAGGCGGGCGGCCGCGAGACGTTGTTGGGTTCCTGTGCTGAGGACATCGGGCCATGGAGCCGTTATATCCAACCCTGATTGCGAGGTTTCAGCGCCATGGGGATCTTTGGCGGATAAGGAGAGTAAAGGGTCGAGATCTAGGGATGAGACGATGGAAAGTAAATCTGTGTCTGTGATGTGTTTGGAGTGCATCTCGGATACCGTGTCTGGGTAGATGAGTTGGGCGCGCAGGCTACCCTGCGCCATAAGGTATGGTCGTTGCGGGATATAGAATATCTCTTCTGCGGAAGGCTTTGTGACGGTGCCGCCATAGACGGGCCACAAACCACCAAGAATGCGGAACAGAGACGACTTGCCGCAGCCATTGGGGCCAATGATGAGTAAATGGTCTTGGGGCCGGATGTGGAAGCTCAATGCTGATACCAGAATGTCGCCGTTGGGGGAGACGATGGGCACGTCTTTGAACTTGATGTCCGGACCTTCGGTAATGGTGCCTCTGCCGGCGAGGACGGCTGCATTGGCATCCACGGAGGCGGAACTGACTAGTTGCTTTTCAAAGTGTCCGGCTTGGATGTCTGCGATGACGGACAAGAGAGTCGAGACGCGCGAAGTGTAGCCAGCGAGTTGGGAAATCTCCTTGTAGGAAAACATGAGTCTGCCAAAGGCATCCGAGGAACTCAGCAACAGACGTCTGTTTGTGACAAACGCCTCTGTCGAGTTCTTTGCTGCTGTTCCCGCATTCTTCGCCACGGGCAATTTGAAAAAGACAGGGATAGAGCACAACATGAGTCCCAGAGCACCCCAGAAGTACTTGATGACAAAGTCCTCCATGATGCCATGGTAAAATCTCCTCCTCAGAATGCGATTCACATGCTTGATGAGCGTGAAATAATTCTTATCGAGGGCGTCTTTCTCAGCTTCATGGCCATGGTACAGAGCAATCTCCTCGCTGTAATCAATGACGCGCGAATGCTGGAAGCGAAACTCTCCCTCCAGTCGTGCTTCATCAGCCACGTATTTCCCAAATGGTGGCGTCAGAGCTCGCATGACGGAAGCAGAGAGCTGGACCAGCAAGCCCATAGCAAATAGACCTTCACCGCCAACACTGCGGGAGAGCGAGTAGTTGTAGATGACCATGTCCAAGACTGGCTTTGCCAAATTTCCATACAGCTCGGCGAGCGAGTTTGAAAACTTGCTGACGTCGACGGTGACGAGTTGGTCGGCGTTTTTGATGCGGTCGTCCAGAGCGGAAAGGGTGTAGAAAGTCATGTTGGACAGATACTTGTTGTGGATGTGTTGGGTAAGGCGAGTGCGGTACTGGAGAGCGAGTTTGCACTGGTGGTAGCTGAGCATCGAGTTTGTAAAGGTGGCAGGAATGGCGACAACCATCCACCATAGCAGGCCGCCAATAAAGTCCTTGCCTTTGCCCCGGACGAGAGCAGAGACCAGTCTTCCATCCAGCTCGGCGACATAGAGCGAGATGAGCGTCCTCAAGACGAGAAAGACGCTGTGACTGATGAGAAGCCGCAGCTCTTTGCTCTTCCAGCCTGGTATGCAAATCCTCAACAGGCGGATCAGATTGCGAAAGAACTCCCTGTTCAGCTCGACCTTCTTCCTGCCGCCGGTTGTGCTCCCTTCTCTTTCTCCATCGCGACCGGCTGCTCGTCGTTGTTGCTCAGCAGCTTTTTGTTCGTTGACGGCGTTGCGTATTCGATTCAGCAAGGTGACAAAGAGACCAATGTAGATGGCGCGTGAGATGCGAGTGCGGTGCTTGAGATACAGTGTCGTGAGGTCCGAGACGGCCTTCTTCAGTGTTCCTTCTGATATGAGGCCGCCCGGCAGCGACAGCTTCGATTGTACTGCCATGTCGCCTTCACGTCCATCGGAATGTCATGTCCATGAGACTATGTATACCTTTGTCCGAAGATCAACATGCTCATGTCGTGTCCTTTGTCTTGCATGTGATGATGTTGACACATGCCGAGGTGTGGGGCTGAATCTGGGGTCCATTCTCCACACTGACCATCCATTTAATTCAATGCAGCATGAGAAGAAATATTCGAGATGCATGAGGCAGGTCGCTGGCCGTTCTGCTATACGGCCGTGAATAAATCAATGTCTGTATTAGGGGTGTCGAACTTTTGGTCTCCATTCACTCCCATTCCAGTTCCCAAGTCTCTCCAATTGCTTCAATCTCACGCTGGAGTTGCATCAACTCTTGCTCTGCCCGAGAGCTGATCGCATACCCGCTACGACCTTTGAGTTGTTCCGCGTCCTTTTGCAACTCTCGGCATCTCCGCTGGAAATCATCCTCTACTTCTTTTCTGTCCTTTGCCTTTCTCGCGAGATATCTCATGTCGTTCGTGTCAACTGCATACCGGAATGCGTCCCGCATCCTCCGTGAATAGAGTTGACACGACACTCCTCCCCTTTCTTCATTGCGGACAGCCTGCTTCGTTCGGTTGAATCTCATAGCTACGTCCGAGTTCGACCTCAGCCATGGCAATACCACATCATGGTAGCACTCATCGCAGACAGTCAAGGCAGGTGCCAAGGATGGAACGTAGTACCAATCCACGCCTTCGAGCTTGTCATCGCGGATGCATTCGGGGAGTCTGGTCTTGTGTCGGACAAGTGACACAAACTCATGTGTGCTAGGCAACCGCTGACTAGACACGGCATCTTCGTGGATCTGGAACAAACAATCCACATAGGCCGTGAACCGATTATTGTGCTCTGGTCGCAGCGAACAGAAGCGACCCATGATTTGTTCTTCCTTGTCATAGGCATACTTCAACGGAAGTGGTACGAACAGTCCTCTAAACCCGGGGAAGAGCGTTTCCACTCTTTTGACATCCGATGGGCACACGATAAAGTCTCGTAGGAAATGGCCATCCCGATCACGGATCGAGTACCAACTGCACCATCCTCTGGAACTTCCTGGGCAGCCTTCCTCAGTATCTTCGGCATTGAAAATTGTGATCATCGTGTTGAGCGTAGTTGAACGGTTGTTTGCAGTCAAAACCCATGCAAGTCTGATCCAAGCATTGCTAAACTCGCATCTTCTGGCAAACCTCGGCGCATTGTTGGGCAAAAGGTTAAAAGACATGCCTAACTGAGTCCTGTCAAACGCATACTTGAAGCAGCGCGGGCAGATGTTGAAACCAGGATATCCCTCGAGCGTATACCAGTCGTCGTACTTGATCTTATATGTGACCCGTTTGCATGCTGGTAACCTCTCCATCTGATTTCTCTTCGTGCCAGAAGACAGGTCCTCTGATCTTGATGCCTCATGTCTTGAAGCGCCAGATGTCGCAGATCTCTCAAAGGTCGGTCGCACTTTGCTGGTCTGTGTTGACTGTTTCGGAGTGTTGCTGCGCGTCACCGGTTCGCTGAATGGTGGCAGTAAAGTGCTTGTCTGTTGTGGAAAGTATTGATGATCTCTTTCTGAAGGCATAATCTCGAACGGGCGATCGTCATCCGGATAAGGAAGTGGCGAGTACGGACTAGATACAGACCTCGATGCCTGAGGGCGCGGCGATTCGGGAGCGGTTGTCTCGGCGAGACGAGACGGTGGTGGTGCACGGCGTGCTGTGGTCGAAGCTGCTGAACCCATGTTCCAAGGATATTCAGGAGGGTGCACTATGCGAGGGGAAGGCTGTGGTGAAGATTGGGTCGATCCTCCTCGCGATGTTGGTCTGGAGCTGGGGATACTGGGAGGGTAGTTGTCTCTCGACTTGTCCGAGCTTGAATTGCGAACAGGCGCAAGATTGTCAGGAGAAGTGCGGCTGCCTTCACTCGAGTGCCGTGGGTGGTTTGCTGGTCGTCCAGACTGCTGCAAATTGACAACTTGAGGCGGTGCAGGCTTGCGCGAGTAGTCGTTCGGGAGCGAGTAGTCTTCAATCGGTCCCGACCGTCTCCTCGAAGGGTCGCTGATGGGCTGAATGAACGGCGATGTAGGGGACGAATGAGATTGGTCTGGCTTGGTCCAGGAATAGCGTGTTGACGATCTTTTGGGGATGTGGTCTTCTGCACTTCGAGTGGCCTCGGCAGTACTACGTCCTTCGTACACGTGCTGTGAAGTCGACGGTGGTGGAGTGCCGTCTCTTGTTGGGGCTTGTTGCGGACGTTGGCCTGGGTCAGACCTGTCGGGGCGAGGTGCGCTGGTTGGCGGCGGCTTGTCGAGAGTGGTGAATCTGGAAGCAGCAGGCGAAGTAAGAGCCTCTGGCGAAAGGAAGAGAGCTTCTGATGTCTTTGGTGTTTGCGTGGACGGGGTTGGCTTTGTCCAGGCATAGGGTGAAGCTTCTCTTCGCATCTCAGGAAGTCCAGCTGTTTCTATTCGAGGACCCTTGCGCTTTTCGCGGCGTCTAGCTCGTTCATCGTCGCTCGAGGGAGGTGTGGAGTGCGTGTTGGGAGATTTGTTCGTTGAGGGGACCCAAACATAGCGGCGGTCAGGAGTGTAGTCGGGCACATCGAGAAGCAAAGGCTCTTGTCCGATGGTGCCTCTTGAGGGGATGTCTTCGTAGGTTGTGCGTCCTGGCTTGTGTTCCCTTCTTAACGAGACTTCCTCGTCTTCAACGGATGGTGGTGGGGGCCATCGGCGTGGTGCTCGACTGTGATCCCTGCTCTTGGTGTGGGTGCGACTGTGGCTTCTCGTGGGTATGGAGGGGTATAAGGATGGTTGTGTGAAGTCATGGTAGGTAGGATCGAGTCTGGTGGGCTGTCAGTGACGAATCATGGATGTGTGGAGGGTGCTGCAGGACATACGTCGAGTCGTTTCGTGAGCGTCGTGGCTTGGTGTAAGAGTCGTCGTAACGTGAGCGTGAGTGGTCATAATTGTCCCAGGAAGCCATGCCAGCTGGCTAGTGAAGAGGAAGAATGTTGTAACGCAAAGGGAGGATGCAAGAGATGGTGCGGGAGAGAGAGAAGAAATTCGTAGGAAAAGCACGAGAGCAGAAGAAACAGAAGCGTAGGCCAGACAGGTCATCTGAGTCGATGGCGCCAGGTGGGAGGGTGGATATATGCATCTCACCCCACATGCTAACAAGTGTCGAGGGATGCCTGAGCGGACGCGCATGAGGAAGGAACCGACGATCGCTGCTGCGCGCCCTCCTTCACAGCCTACAACCTACCGGCACCTACCTGGCGGGACTGGGCTTCTCTAGCCGCGTCCAACCTTGTCTAATCCGACAAAAAGTCATTGAATGTCTTTGTATGTGTTTGACACCGCTCTTTGCTGAATCCTGCAGTTGAGGAGAAGTCCAAAGCCGTTGCAGAATCACGGCCCGCGCTTGACTGGTCAACTCTGCCTTGTGTGTACCACCACCTTGGCCAGCCAATCCAGGCCACGACAAAGTCACCTCTTCTCAACAGCCTTGGTCTCCTTCTTCTGCCTTTGATGCCACTGGGCCGATGCATGCATATTCGGCACTCAGGCCCGTATTACAGCGGCCTTCGGCACCTGGCGCCCATGCATTTCGGTAGGCTCACGACTGTTTCACTAGAACATATCCGACATGCCGATTTGTTTGCCATACAACGGACGGGTAGCATCACGCTACCGACTGACAATGGCCTTGATGATACACTGTCTGTTCGGCGTGATGGCCCGTCAAAGGGATCGCCTCAACAATCATTATTGCATGCACGTCACTGTATAAGGGATGTAGATCACGAGACATATTACTCGTTACGTGATATGCATCTAGAGAACTGAAAGCGTGAGTCAAACATTCGACATTATATGTACCTGCTTTCGACTTGTTTGTCGGGCTGCACTACCAATGTCTCATGTTTTCTATTTCCCATTTCTTTGTTTGTTGCATTCTCTTCAACCAATGCCGGGTCCTTGCCGAAGGTTGCTTGTTGGTGACCGCATATCGAGTACGGCGAACCACACTCTTACCAAGGGTATTGCTGCAAGAGTCAGGAAACCGCCCAGGCAAATCATCAAAGTCACATACCTTGTTCTCCCAAGTCCAGAAAGTTCCACTGTGCTGTATCCCTTTACTCTCAATGACTTTGATCATCGCCGATACCGATTCCTGTGGTGTCATTATGCCGTCGACTTCCCAGCCCAGATCGATGTTGGCCATATCTCTGGTGTGATTCATCAGCATATGTCTCATTTCAATCGCGCAGCGAATGTACATACGTGGCAACCTCTCCTGGGTGAATTGCTAACAAGATGGTGTCGTCGTCCTTTCGCTTGAGCTCGGCAGCCATATGCCGCATTGCTTGATTTAATGCGGCTTTTGATGCAGAGTAAGCTGCGAACCTGAAAAAGCGGTGAGTTGAGATGCAGAATACTTGAACAAAGTACTTACCCATCTTCCATCTCCAGGAATCGCTGTGTCGAACCAGAATCGCTGGACATGAAGACAATCGTCCCTATCGGGATCATCGTTTGAAGAAGTCTTTGGGCAGTGATTATTGGTCCGATTGTATTGGTATGCAAGTGGAAGGCAAATTCGTCGAAAGAACTTGATGGTCAGCCTCGTTCAGTCTGTGTGGTATCGCCATTTTTCGACTCACAATTCAGTCGCTCTCTACAGCAGTCAGCAAGAGCACACATTCAGGGACACCCGTCTACTTACATTCGGATACCTCAACACACCAGCATTAATTACAACATAGTCCAACTTCAGGTTCGGTACTGAGGCAAGCTGAGCAACGAAACTCTTCGCAACACCGTGTTAGCCATGTCTACGAGAGATGTGGTGCGTGAGCTCGAGCAAAGGTCAAGAGAGGAATGACAACGATAATGACAACATGGAAAGAAAGAATATGAACGACAACGAGGAACAGAAGAAATGATAGGAAAGCAGGAGCATATGTACATTTATGCTTTGTTCTGACAAGACGTCGCAGATCAACATCTGACAGCGACCATGGTCACCTCCTGCTTGCGCCCAAAGCCCAGATGCATGAACGGCGGCGGTGTCGCGGACAGTAGCGAATATGCGGTCCTCACGAGCAATCAACTGTCGCACAAACTCCAGACCTATACCTCTAGATGCACCAACAATACACCAAGTCTTCTGTCCGGATTTCCCATACAGAATCTCGGGTATTTGGTTCATGTTTCGAAAAAAGTAATGAATATCGGCCCTAACGAGGAGGGTGCTTCAGATGCGGACACCTTCGACAGCGAAAGCAAACATGGGCTTTTGCTGGAGGAGCCGCGATAGAGAAGCGTTGAGCCGTGTTCGGGTAAAACTGAACAGGGAAATAGGTGATGGATCATCAACATCATCAAGCATCAGATCAAGATCTCCCTCGCGTGTTGCCCTGGCGGCTGTTTTCCAAAGCTGAAGGAGCTTGAGCCGCTGGCGCGATTTTATCAACACGATGTCAGAACGCGTCAAGGGCGCATCAACTGGTAAGGAGAAAAAATGATTTGTTTTGAATTGTGGCTTTGCTCGCAGGTCATGGGGTCGTTGTGCCACCAGACGAACAAGAACAGGAAGGCCTTCAGTTCGAGAACGAGTCCAAAGACTCACAAAGCACAGGTCTATGATACGTTGAGATGGACATTGCCACGATGGTGAAGCAAAGAAACGATTCAAACAAGAAATGTTCCGAGGATTCCCGAGCGACAAGCGTGTTTCCAACAATTATTGACTTTCTGGCCTCTGCTGATTGGTTGCTGTCGGTGGTCGGTGCTCGACGCCTTCGTCCTAGAAACTCCCTGGTCGCCGCAATCGTCGAACAAAATTCCCGTCCGCCTTTCTTCACTCTTTCAACCACCGCCACAACTCCTACATACCTTTAATATTTCCATACACATTACATATCCGTCAAAATGGGCAAGGACAGCTTCGCACCTGGTAGGTCTTCTCCATTTCCAGCCCCACACCACGACAGCGCCTTTGAAACCACACGAGACGAAACATGAACGAGGAACACTCAGTCACCGCATTCTGGATAGCTTACAGCTCTCAATACTGTCTGCGACGAACATCTCGACCTTGCGAACCCGTCTCTGCGCTTCCACACGCCCCCGACTCCTTTCCTCCCGCCAATGGCTACTACAAGAACACCACACTAACAACACCTTGTAGGTGACGCCAAGAAGGGCGCCAACCTCTTCAAGACCCGCTGCGCTCAGTGCCACAACCTCAAGGAGGGTGAGGGTAACAAGATTGGGTATGTCTCTTCTACAAATCTCGCAGCAAGGCTTCGCTTCTCGCCATCTATGCTCGAGATATACCACCTCTCCTACTCATACAAACACTAACACGCGTCCAGCCCCAACCTTCACGGTCTTTTCGGTCGCAAGACTGGTGAGGTCGAGGGCTTCGCCTACTCTGATGCCAACAAGCAGAAGGGCATCACCTGGGAGAACGACACTCTTGTAAGTTTTTCTCTCCAACAGTATCTTTGATCATACAGGCTGCTAACACTACGAACAGTTCGAGTACCTCGAGAACCCCAAGAAGTACATTCCCGGTACCAAGATGGCCTTCGGTGGCTTGAAGAAGGCCAAGGATCGCAACGACTTGTAAGATTCTCTCAACCACGCTACGCAATATGGCAATACTAATTCAAAATAGGATCACCTTCTTGGCTGAAGAGACCAAGTAAAGGACGACGACAATTACGATACCTTCATACTGTACCAATACATCCTTTAGAGCGCAAAATTAGACCTGGTTGATGGGTTGTCTCAGCATGGCGATGCAAAAAGTGACGGGCTCCGGCTTCACACCTGCATGGGGTCTTGAACGCTGAGGCCTGTATAATGAATCTTTCCTCTTCTCTCCGATTATACCTTTTACGCTGTGCAAATGATTGAGACTTGTGCTGAAGCTTTGGCATAGAAGCAAGTTTCGCCTCACGATGATATGACAGATCAAATTCATCTACGACCAACCTTATGCATGAGCATGCAGGGTTTACTGCAAGGGACTGGTCTTGTTGCTGCTTTGTTTCTTTGTTGCTGATACACATGTAGGGGCTTGCGGGCTGCTACACCCAAGTGTGCCAACCAAGCTATCAGAATATGCATGAATACTAACAATACAAGTAACACACAACAAGACAACAAACATTGCTACACCTTAGCGGCCGACTCTGCTGGACCTAACGAATTGTGTCCTTGAAGCATACTACAAGCTTCAGCACAACTTCCCAACAGCCACAACACCCACAACCTGACCAACGACCATTGATCGACAAGCTCGATTGTTTTACTGCTATCTTGGTCTAGAATATTCCTCTGGTTACTTGAATCCTTTGTTGATTGGGAGGATTGTCTTAGCAACGCCGAGCAAACGAGGTTATCAAACGCAGCTCGGAGCCATACCTTCCATATCCTTCTGGTAACCGACTTACTTGTTTTTCCTTATCTGTTCAGAGAACAACCCAACCTTTTCCTTTCTCTTGCTCTTCTCTAGCAACACCCACAAGTATCCGTACTCCATAGTCATCTTGTAAGACATCCATCCCTTGCCAACACGATATACTTGATATATCTTTGGCCAGCACGACCACCATCTTTCCTTCCCAGTTTCATTCTCTCATCACGTTTTCTATTGCTCTGAACGACTCCCTTTCATGACCCTCCTTTGACTGTTCGATTTGTGTGTGTTTCTTCATTGACAGACGACCTCCAGATCCTTACTGCCGCACGACAACATGGACTCATCACCCAGAACCGTTCGCTCCCTGCCTTCGGCATACAGAAACGCTCGCTCGCTGCCCGACAAGTACGTCCATCCAACTACACTATGAATACACACTGACACTTCATAGTGTGTGGTGCAAAAGATGCTCTCAGTTCCGTCCCCTTGCCATGTTTGCCAAGAACCGCCAAAACCAGGCCACGTTCCATCTTACCCATGGTGCTCGAATGGGACACTGGCTGATAACCGACAAGCTATTCTGCAACAACTGTACTGGTGCTCCTTCTGTCGAGCTCAGGTGTACCGGTTGCAACCAGAAGCGCCCTCGCGACCTCTTCTCTACCACTCAGAGAAGCGATCCAGACAATGCCAGATGCCGCCTGTGTGTCATCCAGATTGAAAACGTTAGACCAGGACAGCAGCAGCCAGATGAAGAAGATGGCTCCGACAACGAGTATATTGCCGTAAGTATACATCCCGCAACTTTGAGGATATGGCTTATATTTCGGCTAGGACATGAGCAGACTTGACCTTTCCTCTCACGCTTCCACCGATGGAGGTGTGCCCTTGACTCCAACCAACGGCTTCGTGCCCGTTCCATCGACCACCCGCAGCACTCGTGTGCCCACGAACACTAGCACCTCCGGCACATCCAGCTCTGGTCGCTCAACCTCGACGACTGCCTCGACAATCAAGGCCCCTCCTGTCAAGGTTGGCACTGGAGGCTTTGCAGTCGTGCCTGCAGTAAGTATACCATAACTTTTCTACATTGAATCATGGCTAACAGCAAGCAGGTTGTCCGTCCAGTCCCAGAGCCCGACTACCCCAGCGACGATAACGAAGTCATCAGCGACTCGGACAGCGATCATGAATACAAGATGTGAATCAGACATCGTGTCAGACCATCAGGGTTTGTATTTCGTGGTGTCCAAGTCGGATCAAAATGATCGGTTCTGCATGCATGATTTTGCTTGACCATCAACACCTTGAGGAGAAGGGATTTCCGGAAAGTCAAAGATGAGGCGCAAAAGTACAGTCTTTACAGCAATTGAAACAAGTCTTCTATTCGCATTAGCTCTTGCTGTTCTGTTTGTTGATCCGTGTTTCCACATGAGTAATTCCGTCGTCGATTCTACTTACTTGGTATCCACCCATGCTCTGCTCTAACCCTTTCTTATCAAGATCAGCTCACGTATTAATCCACCATAAGTCACTGATAAACAGAGTGAAATAGAAACAAGAACAATGCTCGAACGACCGTCTTCCCAATTCGTGTCTTTGACGCAATGAGCTTTATCAACACACACGTGCGTATGGAGGACAACTTCGCTGTGCATGAAACCAGTGTCAGTTGATCATTTTCAGCATTTCGAAGCTTGTAGGCAGCTGAAATGCTTGGAAAACATTTGAGCTCAATCAACGTATAAGTGAGACCTTGCGACCGAGCAAGTCTTCGGTCATCGTTATAGTTGACTAGCTGCTAGCGAAGTCCAGAATTTGGAGGTCATAGAACCCTGGTGTCGTCCTACTCGTACGCTTACCCAACCACTCTTATCGGCTTATCGCTTGGAATGTCATTGTGATGAGTTCTTTCCGAGAGAAAAGGGCCTCAATGCTAGATCTTGAATTTGCCAACTTCCAAGCCAGCACCGATTGCTATTTGATTAGAAGTCGTATCCTTTTTCTTCACCAGCAGGAATCTCAAAGACAGCAGACTGAAAGATGAAGGGAGTCGTGGCGGGCACACGGCCTCGTGCAAGCACACTGCAAGAGAGCGTATCTACGGTCAGTCACATCTTTCTCAGTCAGGCATCTGGCGTGCCGTTCTCGAGTACCGTACTGCTGCGACCGAGGACGAATTTGGACTCTGGCTGGTCTGGAACTGGAGAGAAAGGAGGTAAGGAAGACAATAACCGCTGTCGAGAAGTCGCCGAGAAGACCCGAGGTTGGCCGTATCGGCGTCATGCACTCTTACCCGAATGACGGCCTTAATTTCTTCTCTCCTGACCCTTGAGCTGCATCTCCGGTGCCCAAACTCTTCTGGAAGTCACACTCCCCAGTTACGTCCCACCTCACGCCACATTGGAAGTTGGTACAGCCTCTCTACACATCACTCGGTTGCACATATCAATTGTGACCGCGGAGCAAATCGGCGCGGGGGAGAAGAACAACCCCGCCATCTCCATCTATTATTACGGAAACTACCAACTCGGCGGTGTCACGCGGGAATCATAGCTGCTGCAAAACTTCGACCTCTTCTCCTGAGATCAACGGGTCGCTTACCGCACCCTTGTTCCTGTCACCTTTGCCATCTTTCGTCGAAGAACAATCGCTCTATCTGCTTCGACTCAAGCCGCTGCAAGCCGCTGGCTCGGAACATCACCACAGCGAACCATCAACCACAGGAATCTCGTCTCTACCTACGTCTATTTTGATACGCCTCTTCCAATCCAACAACCATGGCTCTGGATCAGATTCCCTCGGAAGGAGGCCAGCAGTACAAGCCCGAGATGCGCAAAGTGCCTGACGGACAGATGATGCGTCCTAATAGAAAGACTAATGGAAGCGGCGTCCAGGCCCCAGAAACGAGGATCTGTGTTGTTATGGTCGGTCTTCCGGCCAGAGGAAAGAGCCTGATAGCTCAGAAAGGTATCATGGTCCTACTCCCAGCCTCCTTCGCACCCACTAACGTCCTCAAAGTTGTTCGCTACCTCCGTTGGCTCTCGGTCGACGCAAAGACCTTCAACGTAGGCCAATATCGTCGTACCACCACTCCCAACCCTCCCGCCGAGTTTTTCGATCAAAGCAATGCAGAAGGCGAGAAGATGCGCAGAGCTGCTGCTGAGGCTGCTGTGGCAGACATGCTGAAATGGTTCGACAACGGTGAAGGTCTTGTTGCAATCCTCGATGCTACCAACTCGACGAAAGCACGGAGACGCTGGATTCAAGATAGATGCGACGCCGCCAACATACAGACCATGTTTGTCGAGTCAAAATGCGATGACGAAGACCTTGTCATGTCAAACATCAAAGAGGTCAAGACCACATCGCCCGACTATGTAGGACAAGACCCCGAGGTCGCTGCACAAGATTTCTTGAAGAGAATCAGAAACTATGAAAAGGTGTATGAGACACTGGACGAGGACGAAGCCGACCTTACATACTGCAAGCTGATTGATGTTGGACATCAAGTCATCATCAACAAGATCCAGGACTACCTTCAATCCCGCGTGGTCTACTACTTGATGAATCTGCACATCAAACCGCGCTCTATCTGGCTGTCGCGAGTAAGTTTATCCAACATCAATACCCTGCCCTATTCATTGATCCTAACTGCCACAGCACGGTGAATCCGAGTACAACCTATCGGGCAAGATCGGTGGTGATGCCAACATCAGCGAACGAGGTCAGATGTACGCCAAGAAGCTGCCTGAGATCGTGAAACAATCTGCTGGGGACCTCGAACTTACAGTATGGACTTCAACCCTAAAGCGAACGATTCAAACCTCGAGATTTTTACCCTTCGAGAAGCTCTCATGGAAGGCGCTGGACGAACTGGACTCTGGTGTTTGCGACAGCTTGACATATGCTGAGATCGAAGAACGATACCCAGCAGACTTCAAGGCTCGTGATGACGACAAATACAACTATCGTTATTTGGGTGGTGAGAGCTACAGGGATGTTGTCATTCGTCTCGAGCCTATCATCATGGAACTGGAACGCAGCGAGAACATCCTTATCGTAACACATCAAGCAGTGCTGAGATGTATCTACGCTTACTTCATGGGTGTTGATCAGGCCAAGAGCCCTTGGATGGAGGTCCCTCTACACACGCTGATCAAGCTTTCGCCCAGAGCATACGGCACACAGGAGGAGAGATACTCGGCCAAGATTCCCGCAGTGAGCACATGGCGTGGCAAGGGCTCGAAGGCTCAGCATGAAGATCCCGGCCCTGGCGAGGGGACGGTCGATATTCAGGTGAACGGAAAGCCCGCCAAATAAGGCGCCTTCAGGGCGGGAATGGCGTTGCGGAGGTGGAGGTGAATGCAGGCACCGGCTCTTCTTTCCGCAAGAAGACAGCACAGCGTGGGCAAGACAGACAGCGCATCAAAGTCTGGTGCCTAAACTCTGGTTGTATACGTATAGCATAAGCAAATGACAATTGTTGTGTCTAGCTTGGTTGGAGTTCGATTCAGTAGTTACTGAGAGTCTTCAAAATCTTGATCTACACAGCAGCCATGCATGTATTCCTATAAGGCCTGGTTGCAGGGCTTGAGGGCATGATACAGTCGATGAAGAGTGTCAATGAGGTTGATTCATATTAAATAGCACTAAATCATCCAGGCATCGGTAGGAGTAGTCTTTTTGAGTGTCTTGTTATGGTCAGTAGAATAGATTAAAAGTCTGACGTGGTTGGTCCGTGACTTTTGACAGCAGCGGGAAAGCAAACGGCTCTTGCCGAATGATATCAAGTTGAACTTGGAAGCTCCATTCAGACGGACAAGGAAGGCACTTTCGGATCTCTACAAGTTTCACACTCACTCATCGTGAAAGCCGCAACACGACAAGATCTTTGACGCGCTGCACTCGCCGAAAGACTTGCCGTCACTTTCACATCCTGCCACCTTTCGACTCCACCTTCGATCCATTTCACAACGCTTCGACCAGCGGATTTCTAGTCGACCCGCATCTGACCGAGCAAATTGTAGCCGACGTGACGTCTCTGCTTCACGTCCTACCATCTGCAGCTGCCCGCGCATCTGTTTGCACTACTCAGTCTACCTCAACTCACCTTCGCCTACATACTTCCGCTTTTTCTGGTTTCTCGCCGCTCCGGTAACATTCTTCGAGCACCGCATCAGTCGCAACCATATCTAGACAAAGCACATAACCTGGTGAAGCGCAGCACTTGCGCTCGTGTCTCGGCACGCTATGGGGAGGATCAAGAAGACCGCCACCGAGCGTCATGAGGCGACTATCGTGAGTCGAGCCATCTTTGCTTGCATGGCTACTCTCTAACCTTGGCCGCAGTCACCTTACATTACCGACTTCATCAAGACTTTGGTCGAGCTGCCTCTGCACAAGGTGCCCGAACACATTGCGTCATCCCCACACAACTGGCCGTTCCCCAGAGGCGACCTCTACCACTGGATCGCCCCGTTAAATCGATTCGACCGCATTCTTGATGCTTTCACTACCGTGTATGCTTTGGACAAGGGCCCACAGACACAACCTTTCGGGCTACGGCTACTGCAGAAGGGCGATGCTGAGGATGGTTCGGTGACCGAAGTGTCGGTGCAAGAGCTCGAGGCATGCGGATATTCGGCCGATGGAGATCGCGAGCTCGTAGAGAGCGTCCTCAACTTTACTCGTGTCCTGCTTGAGCGTTGTGGCAACCGCAGTCTGTATGCTAGCAGCGCACATCTCAACCACCTACTCAACACTGTCTCCCTCAGCCTGCTCAAGATCACTCTCCGTGTTAGTTTGCGCTTGGCCCAGAGATACCACACTTCGCGCATGCGCGTTGTTTCGCCACACTCGCTCAACGCTCTACTGGCTGGCCATTATAGCATCGACCTGAATCGCATTCAGAAGCTCGCTAACCCCTTCCCCAAAAAGCCCGCGGCTCCACCCATCTTCGGTCAAACTCCGTCAAAGAACAAGGAAAAGGAGGATGTCGTCAAGCCTGGGGTCAACACTGCCGACATTGAGTCTTTGGTCAAGGCCAAGGATGTGCCTCTGTCATACAAGGAGGAGCTGTCGAGCGTACACTTGACCTATTATGACAAGACTGATGTATCTGCACCTGCATCGTCTGTCGAGGCTCGCGCTCCCAACACGCCTGGCTCGCCTATGCCTCCGGTCACACCAACCCCCGTGCGCCGTACCTCAAACCTAGGCCCTGGCTCAGCGCGCAGTGAACGTATGACCACCAACACAGACACTCCCGAGACCCCAGTACGCCCGCAACAGTCAGAGAATCCTCCGGCTGGACCCAAGACCTTTGAGCTCTCTTCTGCTCAGATTTCTGGTGCTGAACCTTGGAAAATCATGGAACAGAACGTCACGAAGGTACCTGAGGATAACCAGTTTGACCTACTTCAGAGAGTCCGTGTGGCTTCAGCATTCCAAACATCCAAGGAAGCTGTACATGATTTGGTTGCAATCAGAATCTTGGCCATATCCAATCTGTCCTACGTCTATGGCGAGACAACATTCCACCAACGCATTGGTCAGCCGGATTCCGAAGAGCCCCGCCGAACTCAGCTAGCTCAGCAACTCACAGATATGCTTCAGCCTCCCGGTTCTGGTCAGGAAGAGATTTCTCGCGAGATGATGGTCATTGTCATTCAAGCCCTTGAGGCTTTGGCCAAGTGCAAATCTAAGACCTCCGAGATCGCCAATGCTCTCAACATCACTGTCAGCCATGGTGTTCTCTTCTATGTTCTCAGGAAAATCCTTGCCACTCTTGGTGACGAAGAAGCCTCTGGTCAAGACCATGAATGGTGCAAGGATGTCTTCGATCTGGTCATGACCCTTACCCCGGCAGCACCATACCCGCAACGTAACGCGGACGTCCTTGTGGCCGCTGGCTTTGTAGGTATCTTGGTCGATATTCTCAGCCTTCGCACAAAGCAAGCTGAGATCTATTTCCCCATTGCCCTTGGCTTCTTCGACAGCTTCATTCATAACGGAGTGAGAGATGCATTCCAGGCTATCGTTAACGCCAAAGGCTTAGATGTACTTGCGGATCTTACTGCTTTCGAAGTGCAGCGTTCGCTCGAGGCTGCTCAAAAGCACGAGGGTCTGCCCACTGAGTACAAGACCAAGATCACTGACTTCCAAATCCCTTTCAATTCTCAACAGACTCTGCGCCAGCTCCTCAAGTTCGTCGCTCACATGTACCATCACAATGTTGGCACTGATGACCGCCTGCTACGCAACTTTGTTGACTCGCCTCAACTTCTTGGTGCACTTCGCATCATCTTCGACAATGCGCCTATCTTTGGATCAAACGTATGGAGCGGTGCTATGAACATCCTCAGCAGCTTTATCCACAACGAGCCTACCAGCTACCAGGTCATTGCCGAAGCTGGACTGAGCAAAGGTTTCCTTGAAGCTGTCACTCAGCAATCGATTACTGTCTCTGACGTGATTGTTGAAAATGCCGAGAACGAAGATACAGAGATCTCTGAGGACAAGCCCGATGAGGTGGTGGCCCAAAAGCCGTCCGTTTCGACCAATGAAACTTCGTCTGCAGACAGATCAAAGGCATTGGGCATTTTACCTGTGGGAGAGACCATGCGTGAGATCCCCACAGCCTTCGGTGCTATTTGTCTCAACGAGAATGGTATGCGTATGTTCCAGGCATCGCAGGCGTTGGAGAAGTTCTTAGAAATCTTCGAAAGCCCCGAGCATGTCAAGGCTATGGAGGAAGATGCTGAAGTTCCTCAGTACATCGGTACTGCCTTTGACGAGCTCGTTCGCCATCATCCTCAACTCAAAGAGAGAACCTCAAACGCTGTCGTCGGCATGGTCCGCAATGTCATGTCCATTTGTCAACGCCGCGCTGAGACTAAGGGTGTCGGGGCCAAACTTTGGATCCAGGGTGACAAGGGCTTGCAGGTAGCAGGAGGACGTGATGCTCTGCGTGGCATGTCTGATACCCAAGTCGAGAACGCATATGACGCAGATGACACCAATTTCTCAGGTCGCGCTGAAGATACATCGCCAGTCACAGAAACCGAACTCGAAAGCGATACCCTGATCAAGGGCCGTGGTGGTGGTCAGTCTAGTTCCGACTTCATCGCCATGGTCTGCAGATTCCTTGGCGGTTTCTTGAGCAACCATAGCATGGCAACAGCTTTCTGCGAGGCTGCAGGTGCCGAGACTCTGCTCGACATGGCAACTGCTGCTTGCAACCCATACAACTTCCACGAGACCCTTGCTCAGCAGGAACTCATTAGAGTGCTTCAGCAACTGGTTGAACATAAGCCTCATCTGATCCTTCCATCTCTTGCCCGACGTACACAGCTAGCTTGTTTCCAGCTAAGACCATTGGCTGATCATCCCGCTGGCAAGACCTACTTTAGTGATCTGACCGAACCTTCGACAGAGTCTAGTTCTCAGAACAATCTTGTGGTCTCAAACGCAACGTACACAGCCAAGGCAATGGTTCAGACACAATTCCTTTGCCATGTCTTCTCTCAGGTCTTCTCCATGCACGTCTACCATGCAGGTCGCACTGTTCCTCATCACTTCTTCGGTCAAGTCAACCTTACAGACATCTACACCGACTTGATCGACGACTTGGGTGAACTGTACTCCTCATGCGTCTGGGAGGCCATCACAATGCGTAACAACATGCCTGAAGATTGGAAGAAGCAAATCCACATTTCTGGCATGAGTTTCGACCATAGTGAGGCGGATAATGTCATGGGCCTGTCTGCTTCTAGCAGCCCGCAGTCCAACAACGCCGAGGCTTCTCAAGGACAACAGGGCAACGAGACTCAAAAGGTCGAGGCACGTAACACTGCACAATTCAAGAATTGCCAGATCCTCGCGTCACTCTCTAACCAAGTGTCCACCGGCATTCTCTCTTTCTTCCAGGCTGTGGGTAAATCGTTGTTATGGAAGCACTCTTCACGCACTATCTTGAGCGAGTATCAGAAGCAGAACGCAAGCAAAATGGCCGAGCACCTCGCACGCGCCTTGATCAGCCACATTGCAACTCCTCAGCCATCGACCATGTCGGAAGTTGACCGTGTTGCTTACGACATAGTCGTTCTCACCTCAACGCTGCAGACGTTGGTTGACGAGAGGAAGACAACGCGCACTGGCGGTACTCATCGTGAAGTTTTCTCTCTGGTCCTTCTTGCCTTCTACGAGAAGGGCGGGCTTGTGGAGCTGGACAAACGCTTGCAGCAGCTCGGCAAGCTCATCGAGCAGCACAAAGAAGCCTCTCAAGACACTTCCACCTCAGACCAGGTCACATCTTCCAAGCGTATTCATGCACTGGCACTCGCTGGTATTGACAAGATTCTAGAGTTCTACAACAAGATCAGTCATTCCAAGAACATCACCGACGCTCAGCAGACTAACGTTATGGCTGTCCGGGATCGTCAAAAGAGTGATTTCTTCATGGGTGCGCAATTTGTGGTCGAGCTCCGTAACGCTGTCCTCCCTCAAATCAGTCAGATATGGAAGTCGTCCGTCATGGAGGCCTTGCCTGCACACAGTGTCAAGTCGATTGTTGACTTACTCAAACTCATCCTTGAAAGTGAAGGCGAGTCGAACGCTGTCAAGCGCAGTGAGAATTTGAAGCGTCGTGTCGCCGCCGAACCCCGTAAATTCAAGCTACGTTCAGATTTAAAGGACGCTCTTGTGGCAGATGGTCATGAAGATGAAGAGCTCATGATTGAAGCACTTTACCGCTGTAACAACAATATGGCAGCCGCCAAGGAGTATTACGTGCTACGAAGAGACAACCCGGACAGCCACATACCTCTATACCCTTTCCCTCATGAAGAGGAGGCTGAGGCGCCTGTCCAGGAGCCATCCGACACAACAAACCAGCCCGCCGCATCTGGCAGCGTACCTTCGGTGGAGATGCAGGACGCGGACGAAGCTGGCTCGAGCACACAAGACACTGATGGTGATCGTTCAGAGGCCGATCTGCTTCTAGGCAATGGTAATCGCCGTTTGGTGCTACCTTCAGATATGCTCAATGGCGGTCTTGCAGAAGTTCTCTCGAATGCCCTCGGCGGCGGAGAAGAATTGATGCGTGCTCTTCCAGTCCACAGACGACTTTCAGATGAGGCTCAAAGACCTGCCGATGTTGTGACAGAAGAGAGCTTCGTCACTGTTGATGATCTGGACGACAAGCGCAATGATATCAAGGAGGGGCTGATTGATAGATGTCTCGATGTTCTCAACACTCACACGGATGTCACTTTCGAGCTTGCAGACCTCATCACAGCTGCTATAACCAAGGCTGGCCAGGACCAGTCATCAAAGGTCGAGATCGGTGAGACATTGGTTAACTCCCTCATGTCTCTCAGACCTGAAGAAGGTACCCCTCTCGAAGGTAAGAAGATTGCTTCCTATGCTCATCTGCTCGCATTGGTCATCCAAGACCGCGACTTCTTCAGTGCAGCTCTTGATACTCTGACGGAGAACTTCGAGTACTTTGGCGCTTTCATCAAAATGTTCCAAGGACAGAAGCCGGACGAAACTTCACCTTGGGTCAGTAACGTGCTTCTCATCATTGAACGCGTTCTTGCCGAGGACGAAAAGCCTCAGCAGATTCAATGGACACCACCACCATTCGAAGACCCTCACAAGGAGCAAGACGTCGTCGAGCTCAAGCCACCAATTGTTTCCGACGACAAGAAGACCACGTTCTTTGATGCTCTTGTCGAGATCCTTCCCAAGATCGGAAAGGATGAGACCCTTGCTCTCTCGGTCAGTCGTACACTCGTGATCCTGACTCGCCGTCGTGCTCTCGCAAAGAAGCTTGGCGAGAAACTTTCAATCTCAAGACTCTTTGTCATGATGAAGCAACTTGCTGGCGTTGCGGGTGAACGTCTCCAGAGCACATTCCTCATCTTGCTCCGCCACATCATTGAAGACGACGAGACCATTCGTCAAATCATGCGTACTGAAATCCAGTCTACGTTCGAGAGCAAGGGAATGGCCAGAAGCTATGATACTACGCTCTACACTAGAACTCTGTATCACCTTGCACTTCGCAGTCCTGAAATATTTGTGGAAGTCACAAACGAGAAAGTCCAACTTTCGAGATGGGACAACAGCCGTCCTGGTGGCGCACAGCCACTCATGTTGAAGAAGGTGGAGAAGTCCGAAGAGCCCAAGAAGTCACAGGAGTCTACTGAGGGCGAAACCAGCGCTAACCCTGAGCGACCCGCCATTGAGCGTACAAAGACTAGTGAACTCAAGCCTCCATCAATCGAGAACCCTGATGGCGTTATTCAATTCCTGCTCAAGGAACTCTCCTCATACAAGGATGTCGAAGACAAGGAAACGCAGCCTCCCAAGTCTATTTCGGTTGAGGCTCCTGCTGCCACTCCTTCGGATGTCGAGATGTCTGACTCGACTCCTACCCCAGTGGCCGAACCTGCACCTGCCCCATCTGCGGATCCTGAGGCTAAGCAGTCTGACAACAAGCCGGTGTTCAAGGCTGATCAGCACCCGATCTTTGCCTACCGCTGCTTCATCTTGCACTGTTTGGTAGAGCTGCTTGGATCCTATAACAGAACCAAGATAGAGTTCATCAACTTTTCGCGCAAGGCCGAGTACCAGGTGTCTACACCGTCCAAGCCTCGCTCCGGCCTCTTGAACTATTTCCTCACCAGCCTGATCCCGCTTGGATCTTTGAGTCACCCTGAAGACATTCCATCCAAGAAGCAGGCCGCCACTGCCAACTGGGCTATTAACACTATCGTCTCTCTTTGCTCGAAGACCAGTGAGCGTGTCATCAGCTTGAAGATGTCGACCAGCGACGAAGAGTCTGATCTCGCCTATGTTCGCAAGTTCGTTCTGGAACATGCCCTCAGAGCATACAAGGATGCAATGGCATCTTCTGAGCCTCTCGATCAGAAGTATGCGCGTTTACTCAGTTTGAGCAACCTCTTTTACCGCATGTTGACGGGCAAGCAACAATCTGGCATCAACCACTCCATGCTCGAAATGGTGACAATCTCACAGAAACAGCTTGGCCGCTTCATGTATGAAAAGAACTTCATCACCGCTTTGACGTCATCCATTGCCGAGCTTGACCTCAACTTCCCTGGAGCTAAGCGAGCAGTCAAATACATCCTTAGACCCCTCAAGTTGCTGACCGATATTGGCGTCACTTTGAGTATCTCTGGAGACGTCTCTGCGCCCGGTACTACCGAAGAAGACGAAATTTCTTCCGCCACCTCCGTGTCTGACGATGACAATGAGCGCGAAGAGACTCCTGACTTGTTCCGCAACTCTACCCTGGGTATGTTCGAAGCTGCAAACAGCGATGACGACGAGGATGAGTCCGGTTCGGACGAGGCCGAAGAATACTACGAGGGTGACGAGTACGGCGAGGAAATGGACTATGATGAGTACGATGAAGGCGGTCCCGGTATGCACGAAGGCGACGTCGTCAGTGATGAAGACGACGAGATCGAAGGCATGGGACCCATTGAAGGTCTTCCTGGTGACATTGACGTCGAAGTTGACATGGACGAAGATGAAAGTGGCGACGACGATGATGACTCCGACATGGATGAAGCCGACTCAGATGAAGGCGATGATATCGAAATCATCGACGAAATAACTGGCGACGACGAGAACGCTAGTATGGAAGAAGATGATGACGATGACGACGATGTTGACGACGATGAAGAAGACTGGGACGACGACGACGATGATGGTGACGACCCTTACCACCATGGTGCTCTCCCTATGGACGCTCTTGTACCTGCGCATGGTAATCCATTCGGTGGTGCTGTCGTCCTCGAGGACGACCGTTCAGATGTCATGGACCAAATGGATGGCGACGATCCGGTCATGACTCTCGATATGGGTGGACCCGAGGGATACTTTGAGGATGAGATGGCCGAGGATGACGAAGACAACGAGGAGGACGAAGATGAAGAAGTCCTCGGCTACGAACCCGAACACGACGATCCCGAGAACGACGAGATGGAGTGGGGATGGGAGACTGCTGCAATGCCTTCGGCTCACGGATGGCGCCGTCCTGGTGCTCCTTTCTATACTATGGAGGACCCTCCTCTTGGACTTCCTCGCTCGCATCGTGGTGCCGCAGGTGGTGGCGACCAAGATGGCACTAACCCTCTTCTCCAGCGATCAGGCGGCAATTCCGGTCCTCCACCTCGTCCTGGTGATATGCACGACTGGCTTCACCAACATCGCCCTAGACCTGGTGGCCAAGATGGACTCTCCTTTGTCAGCGATCTTATCCAGATGGTTGGCCCCTCAGGAGCTAGAATCAGTGTCGTTGATGGCTCTGGTGGTCTTCCCTTCCCCACTGCTGCTTTGGCTGGTGGTATGCCACCTGCTGTCTTCCACATCGCCGGTGCTCCTGGCAGATTTGGACTACCTGATATCCGCGCCATCCAACGCATTACCAGAGGTCTGACCGGCCGCGACGCACCATCAAGCGGAAGGGCTTCCTCTACCGATCCCGTCGCAGCTGTCTCATTCACGCCTACACTTACTAGCCTCCGTTGGCAAGAAGAGGCTCGCCTGTTGTTCGGCCATCATCACCTTGAGAGAGCCATGAAGCTTGTCGACTCGTTGTTGCGTCTTCTCGTGCCTCCTGCCATGGAGGCTAGGCGTCAGAAAGACAAGGCTGATGCTGAGCGCAGGGCCGCGGAAGAAAAGGCTCGCGAAGAACAGCGCCAAAAGGAAGAGGAAGAGCGTCGTGAGCGCGAGGCTCGTGAACAGCGTGAACAAGAAGAGCGCGAAGCCAAGGAAGCCGAAGAGGCTGCAACTCGTGCTCGCGAGGCCGCTGAACGTGGCGAGACCGCTGAAGGCACCGAGAGCATGGAAGGTGTCGAACAACCTGCTGAAGACGCTGCAGAAGCTGCGCCCAGAGTTATGACCAACATCCGTGGTAGAGAAATAGACATTACACACCTCGGCATTGATCTGGAATATCTGGACGCACTTCCCGACGACATGCGCGAGGAGGTCATCATGCAGCAATTCCAGGAGCAACGCTCGCAAGAGAGAACCCAAGACACTACGACTGGGCAGCCCAGTAGATCAAGCGAGATCAACCGCGAGTTCCTTGATGCGCTGCCGCCGGACATTCAAGCCGAGCTGCTTGCTTCTGAAGCCGCTGACCGTCGCCGTCGCGAACGCGATGAACAGCGCCGCAGAGCTGCCGCCAGCGGCAATGGTCCTCCCCAAGCTGGCGATATGGATATGGCAGACTTCTTCGCGACCTTGAACCCGGCTCTTCGTCAGCAAGTCCTTTTGGACGCCGACGATGGCACACTTGCTGGCTTCCCCGCCGAATTCCAAGCTGAGGCGCGCACTCTTCTGGGCAACATCCAGCGTCACCGTGGTGGCGCTCGCGAGAGACGCGAAACCGATCGTGCTCAAGATGAGCAGGAAGCTCCCGAGCCTGAAGAGCAGCGTGTTCGCAGACCTGTTATTCAGATGCTCGACAAGTCCGGCGTGGCTACCCTCCTGAGATTGATGTTCGTCGCCATGCAGGACAGCGCACGTACCACAATGCAGGCAATCTTGTCAGATATCTGCAAGAATACCCAAAACCGCGCCGAGGTTATCAGTGTTCTCCTTTCCATTCTACAGGATGGAAGCTCTGACGCCAACGCTTTGGAGAAGAGCTTTGCACACCTTACCCTTCGTGCTAAGCAAATCTCTGGACAAAAGACGCCACAGCCTCTCAAACGTGCTTTGACGGGCACACAATTTGCATCGCCTAGCGGAGACGTCTCGCCTCTTATGATTATCCAGCAGTGCCTTTCGACCTTGACCCATCTCGCCAACGAGAACCCTCGTGTCAGCTCGTTCTTCCTTTCTGAGCATGAGACAAGTATCAGCCAGAGAGCCAAATCATTGAAGAAGGGCAAGGGCAAGGAGAGCAAGGCTGCCAAGTATCCTCTCAACGCACTGCTCACCCTCCTTGATCGCAAGTCTATCATTGAGAACTCTTCGGTCATGGAGGGCTTGGCTTCTCTACTTATCCGCGTTACCGAGCCTCTGAAGATTCTTCTCAGAAAGGCAAAGGACGCTGAAAAGGAAAGGGAGAAGGCTGCTGAGACTGCTGCCAGTGCATCTACCGACGTGCCCATGACTGAAGGTGAGGCTTCGACCATCACAGACGCTCCCGCCGAGGCCGACAAGCCGCAAGAGCCCACCGGAAAGACAGAAGAGAAGAAGAAGCACAGAGACCTCACTCCTCCCGAAGTTCCGGAAGAGAACCTGCGCTTGGTCGTCAACATCATCGCTGCACGTGAATGCAACGCAAAGACCTTCCAGAGTACACTTGACATCATCAACCATCTCTCGGCCATTCCTGGAGCCAAGGACACCTTTGGCAAGGAGCTGGTCCATCGTGCTCAAGACTTGGGCGATGCTGTTCTTGTTGATCTGCAACAGCTGGCTCCTCAGATTCAGAATGCTAAGACTAGCACCGATATCCAGGGCATCGCTTTGGCCAACTTCTCGCCCGCAAGCTCTCATCAGAGCAAGCTATTGCGTGTATTGTTGGCGCTCGACTACCTTTTCGACCCCAAGCGCTCTGCATCTCACGACAGACAATCATCCTCGGCTGAGGCTTTGCCCTCAAAGGCCCGTCAGGATCTGCTGTCGACGCTCTACGAGACTTCGACATTCGCCGAGCTCTGGTCTAATCTGAGTGATTGCTTGACTGCTATCCGCGAACGTGGCAGTATGAACAACGTCGCTACCATCCTTCAGCCATTGATTGAGTCGTTCATGGTTGTCTGTAAGAACACTACTTCCAAGGAGGCCAACCTTGCTGCTTCGCAGGAGCTGTCAGTTGGTACCCCTCAACCTGACTCACGTATTGAGAAGCTCTTCTTCTCCTTCACCGAGGAGCACCGCAAGATCCTCAATGATCTTGTTCGCAACAACCCGAAGCTCCTCAACGGTACATTTGATGTCTTGGCCAAGAACTCCAAGGTACTCGAGTTTGACAACAAGCGCAACTACTTCACTCGCAGAATGCACACTCGCAACTCCGAGGATCGCATTGCCCACCCTTCAGTTCAGCTCAACATTCGCCGTGATCAGATCTTCTTGGATTCTTTCAAGAACCTTTACTTCAAGACGCCCAATGAGATCAAGTACGGCAAGCTCAACATTCGCTTCCATGGCGAAGAGGGTGTTGACGCTGGTGGTGTCACTAGAGAATGGTTCGCAGCCCTCTCAAGACAGATGTTCAACCCCGACTATGCTCTCTTCAACCCTGTCGCTTCTGACAGAACAACCTTCCACCCCAATCCCATGAGCGGCATCAACGATGAGCATCTCACCTTCTTCAAATTTGTTGGTCGCATCATCGGAAAGGCCATGTACGAAGGCCGTGTCTTGGACTGCCATTTCAGCAGAGCCGTTTACAGACGTATCCTTGGCAAGCCCGTCTCACTCAAGGATATGGAGACTCTGGATCTTGATTACTACAAGTCGCTCTGCTGGATTCTCGAGAACGATATCACTGATGTTACATTCGAGACTTTCTCGGTCGAGGTTGACAGATTCGGAGAGACTGAGACTGTCGATCTGATCGAGAATGGCCGTGATATTCCCGTCACCGAGGAGAACAAGCAAGAGTACGTGCGTCTGGTTGTTGAGCATCGTCTGATCAAGTCAGTCGAGGAGCAGCTCGAGCATTTCTTGAAGGGTAAGTCGCATTCAGAATATCTTTTGATCAACCAATACTAACCGATTATACAGGCTTCCACGAAATCATCCCCGCCGAACTCGTCTCAATCTTCAACGAGCAAGAACTCGAACTTCTCATCTCAGGTCTTCCCGATATCGACGTTGACGACTGGAAAAACAACACCGAGTACCACAACTACCAGCAAACCTCGCCACAAATCCAATGGTTCTGGCGCGCTGTCCGCAGCTTCGACAAGGAAGAAAAGGCCAAGCTTTTGCAATTCGTCACTGGAACATCAAAGGTTCCACTCAACGGCTTCAAGGAGCTTGAGGGTATGAATGGCTTCACCAAGTTCAACATTCATCGTGATTACGGCAGCAAGGACCGTTTGCCTAGCAGTCACACTTGCTTCAATCGTGAGTTTTCTTACCTCTTCCGACCATTGAGATAGTCGCTGACCCTTACCACAGAACTCGACCTCCCCGAATACGAGACTTATGAGCAGCTACGACACCAGATGTACACTGCCATGACGCAAGGAAGCGAATACTTCGGCTTTGCGTAAACGCCTTCTCCTCTCTGCAAAACAAACACCATACATTGATGATATTCGCATTTTCAAACGGCGTTTTTGTGTTTTCTTCTGCTTCTTCGTATTCTCTTTTCCTGCGGCGCGCAAAGGGAGGAGTTCTGATTTTTCGTTTTGGTCTCGCTTTTTCGGCCGCGACACTACATGCTTTTTGCTCTTCGGCTCCTTTTCATGCTCAAGGGCCCCGCAGATGGAAGGATGGAAATGATCAAGGACGCGACGTGCAGGTCTCGGACTTGTGGTCTTCTCCGTCACTCAAGTCGAGGGTCCATGGTATACATACCGCATTTGAAGAAGAGCGAGCGAATGGCAATGCAAGAGTTTTTATCCTAGCTTTTCTTTTTTCGATTCAGCAAATGCAACTCTGTAAACTTTACCTGCTCTATAACAGTCTTTGATTGCAGCCATCTTTTGTATTGAATCGAGGTAATTCTATGAAGATTTGGACTCTGGTAAGGGATCTTAAAGCACATCACAATTGATACCAGCAGAAGGTAAAGACAGTGACCCTGTCAAGATTTTCCAATCGTCTTTCCTCCGCCATGGCGGCTCTTTCCTGTGGCTTAAAAGTATCGAGTTTACGTGCTTTCGAGCTTGAGCAATATGATATTGTTGCATTGACTGAATTACGTGATCAGAGAAAGAGTAATCGTTAGACTGCGCTTTATTAGCCATTGCAAGCGCGTGTTTGTCCCATACCAGGTAGCAAACTTGGATTGACCCCGTCAGTTTCATACATCTTTTTGGTGTGCTTTTGAGCAAAGGTTTGATGGCGCATACAAGATATTGATACCGTGGTATCATGGGGCGAGCTGGTAGAAGACTTTGACAAACAATCTTATCAACACTTCTAAGTGGAATCTTCTTGGTGATATACGAGTATACACGACTTTGTTTTGCGGGCAGTGTACGTTTCGTCATCTACATAGTTATCCTGACAGAGCAGTTTCATTAGTTCATGAGAGAGGCAGAAGACTTTTACAAACAACTCATCAACACCTCCTTCTTGGTCGTATATACGCGACTTGATCGGGATTATATTGCGAGCAGTGTGCGTTTCTTCATCTACATAGGTTTGACTACGAGCACGTTTCATCACTTCATGAGAGAGGCAAAACACGCGTGACAGCGCCGGTCATCCTTTGATAACCCCAGCCCTCTTTCTCCTGTATCCACTATCTCCAGAACTGGGGCACAGCACGCTCAGCACCAGACGAGTAAACAGCAACACTAGCACTCGATGTCGGCGGCAACGCCACAAATGACTCCGTGTGCGTGGCATTAGCACCGCCCACACTAGTCAAATTCGCAGTCACCTTTTCCGTGCCATCGGCGATATTCCAGTGATTGATTGTGCGGTTAAACAGAGCCAACGCACCCTGCGGTTGATAGTAGGGGACTTCATGGCCGGCCTCGTAGATGCGCAGGAAACTGAAGTTGCCGTATTGGCGCACTTCGCCGTACTCGGTGCCGTCGACGACAAAGGGCTCGTAGCCGGCGGCGGCGAACTCGGCGCTGTGGGTGTAGTTTACGGCGAGCGAGATTGCTTGGCCGCCGAACCAGTTGCAGATGTAGTCGGCGTCGCTGGATGCTTGTTAGTAAGGTTTCAGAAGAAGGGGTTGTTATTGGTAAAAGGAAGACTCACCCGTAGTACAAGCTCACACGGAGACCCTGGGCAAGCAGCCCCTCGAGATCTTTCAGGAAACTGTTGTAGACAAAGTCGCCCGTGGCTTGGAATGCATAGTAAATGTCGTCGTTGGATTCGGTGTAGTTGAGGCTGACGCCAAGGGCATTCTGCACTTCGGCAATGTTCAGGAAGTCGGCAAAGTACTCGGGAGGAGTGGGGTCGTCGCTGGGGTGTCTGATGTCGTAGGTGCCGCGTCCGGAGTAGCTGTAGTAAGGTCCTTCAACATTGTCTCTGCACATGTCTTGGGCCTCGGAGCAAAGCGTCTTGGTGGCGAGGTTGTCTTGACCGGTCTCTCTGGCTTGGCGGCAGGTATCGACCAAGTCGAGGCATCCGCCGCGCATGTTCAGTGCAAACTTCATGTAGTTGTATACTGTGTCGTTGACTGCCTTGATTCCATATGTGTTGTTCACGGCAAATTCAGGATAGTGAGGGGCTTGGACCATCTCATCGATGATACCGTTTCCGATGCCGAGAGTGTTGAAGTCAAGCTTGACACCAGGGACAGTTCCATTGGAGATGAGCTTGTTTTGGTCATTGAAGTAGTTGAAGAACGATGGCCCTATTCGTAAAGCATGTCAGACATCAGATCTGGAGCGTGGTATCGGGTAAGCATACCGTAGTGGCCACCATAACTCTCGGTCCACAGGTTGAACTCCTTGTTGCTGCCAATCTCGGCATCGAGCTGAGGCAAGGCACCAAGGAATCCTTGCAGAACGTGCCAAGCTGCCACAGCTGCTAGATCAGTGGTATCGATCTCAGTGGCGTTGATCACAGGATAGGTGCCAGTAGCATTGGCTTCTTCTGCAGTCTCGAAAGAACCAGTGACAGGGTTCAAAGAGCCCTTCTCTTCCTCCTGATAACTGAACCCGACTCCGAAAGGCTGAGACAGGAACAGCATGTTAGATACCTCGTTCCAACTGTAAGGGTTGACTTGAGTAGTATAGTTTGCCGTTACATTGCAAGGACCAAGTTCTTGAAACAGTCCAATCAAGGAGTCAGAGCCCGGCCCGCCGTTCAGCCACAGTGTGATAGGATCGTTTGCAGGATCGTTTCTGGACTCGAAGAACCAGAAGAAGGTGTGCATATCAGGAGCGAGATCGATATATCCCGAGTATGAGTTCACACCAGGAGTAGTCTCGCAGATTCCAGCCTTCCCAGGCTCCTTGTAACGAATGGTCACATTGGTAGGAGTCTATTACTAGAGTCAGTAATAATGAACAAACAGTTTTGTGAAGCACTTACAGTGATGGTCTTGAGATCAGTGGCATTGGCGGGGAAGTACTGTCTCTTGTCAAGGACTGGAAAAAGAGCAGACACTCCCGTAGCTGAGAGCAGCACAGCAGCGCTGCTCAGCATCATGGATCCTCTAATCATCTTGATGGTGGTGAGAGAAGAAAGACGAATGCACACGCGATGGAAAAGACCTCAATGTCTCAATTTATACTTTGATTCTCCGCACTCCGAGGGTTGCGTTGGAAAGGTCCTAGCTATGCCGTACAATGACCTAGTCCGCATGATAGACACGAGATGATTGGCAGAGGCAGCAACGAATATTGGCAGCTAAACTCCAAGAAGCAGCTCGAGTTGTCGGCAGCAGAGGATTCCATAGCAGCTAGGTTCTTTCCTGGGATTTGATGACGTTTTAGCCTGGTGATAAGAGATAGAAAGCAAACCAAGAACGGTTTTGTGAGTTGATCCCAAGGCTTTGTCAAAGCTTGATTTGATGGAAATATCGCAGTGTTACGAATATGCATTTCTGCGCTTCTTGCTTGGCCTGATACATTCTTTTCGCCGATACCAACGCAATATTTAGGATATTCCGCCTGCTCAGTATTCTCGGTGCGACACCATGAGCGGTGTAGAACAAGCCATTCGTGATTCCAAGCAAGAAAAAGTGGTTGGTCAACGAGCTGCCTCTTTCGGATGAGATTCGTCGATCAGTCAGAGGAGGAAGGAACTCTCGAAAGTTGGCTGGTCACCCGTGGTTTCTCCGACCCCATCGAGAGATGTTCGCCAAAAGTAACAGATTCGCTACACCGCACAGCGGACACGAACATGCACCTTCTCAATGCCGAAGAGAACTCCTTGTGTCCTTGATGTCCGATCGGTAGGTCATAAGCAAAAATCTTCGTGACTTGTCAACTTGCATGCATCCTGTGAGGGATCCATCGGACGTTATCCAGTACGCGATACCGATGGAGAACCACGCATGGGATCCTTTGAGATACACGGAGTATCTCTTACACCAAGAATGACGGGATTCTTCCTCGGACCACCTTAAGAAAAAGATAAATGGCGCAACGGTGCCTTCCTACTCCGTGATGACTGGTGATGGTTGAAGTCAAGGATAGAGAACTGGAGCCAGCGACTCATGGACTGTTTCGATGGCCAGTTACTCGTCACACAGCGTTGACCTCGGACAGACATCAGAGCCGCCAACTCTGTAAAAAGGGCAATGACAGCATAGCCTAAACGACATGTACAATATACAGTGGCGCTCGTACAAGACTGACGATCAGAGATGCCACTTTCCACAGGCTAAATGCAATATAGAGGCACAGGACTTGGCCTGGAGTGATATCGCTACATGGGAGTACGGTGAGAAAAGTGTCTCACTGCCTCTGATGCACGACACCTCGTCTCACTGCGTTGTGTAACGATGCTAAGTCCCGCAAAAGCACCACTGCCGTCAACCGTGGCATCCTGTCGATATACGGTGATGCAATGCAAGCACTGTACCTTGGCTACCTGGCGGCGCTCAATCAAATTTTCATGTATCCTCAATACCGTGCACTGTCGTTGTAAATTGCAGTTGGGCATGCACGTACAAGCTACTCTCCAGGTTCAATCGGATCGCACCGGTCCATGCGTCAAGATACGAGAGCACCTGGTGTCGATTGGTCTGTCGACCACCCACATTATGTGCAATGATCCACCCAAGGACCCCGGGTGGGCACCTTCAAGCTTCAATCTCGTGGACCTTGGTTGTGCAACGCTTGTTCTTCAAGACCCACAAACTGTCGGAAACCTGACATCGCAGATGAAACACTGCAAACAAAACAGCTACGTCGTGAAAGCGCAGCAACGGTGAGGCATGCAGCGATGAAGCGCGTGAGATGTGCATCAGAAACAGGCGCTTCTCCACGATCACAAAGGCGTCTGGCAAGCGCTCGACCGCTGCCGAATCCTCGATGGGCTTTTGATCAGCGATGCCCGCGTGCGATCAGCAGCAGTGAGACTTTTGATGGACGATTGCGGTTCGGGTAGTTGTGGCTCTCCATTTTCAGCCAGTCATGTCAGTCACGAGAAAAGAACACTTGAATCAGCGCAACAAACGATCGGAAGTGGGCGCATTCGTGAACGGAAAGGGGTCAACGTCGCTGTCAGTCATGTTTATTCCCAGCACACCAGTGGCGAATGCTTTCTATTCTGAAGTGTTCGTAAGTAGTAGTGAGGCTTGTCTTGCTTGCGACTCGTTGTGATCGATTCTCTAGAAGGGACCGGCCCCAGACGACTGCTTGCTTGACAAACGGCTTTCCCTCGGCCCAAGATCTAAAAACGTCGGTAGGCGCTTGGGCTTAGGGTAGCGATAGCGAACGATTAAACTCCAGGCTCTCGTATTTTGTGGCTGCCATGAGCTCCACCGCACTTGTTTGGGAAATTTGATACCAGGAGCAAGATTCAGAGGAACCGAAGAGCAGTAGCAAAAAGAGTTTTCGATGGCAGAACGGCCAATTATGCAGGTACGTCTGGAAAACTGATGGTATTGGCAAGTGAAGTGAGGTGAAAGGTGTTTCAAGTGTCGGCTCCCCACAGATCAGGGCCAATACAGACACTGAGTCGCATACTTTTTCTACAGCACAAACCGGCCGTAGCACAGGAAGGCGGGAGGTGTTTCGTTTTTGCGAAATTCCACAAGGGGGGAGCCGGACGCATGTATAAGCAGGGAGTGGATTACGTAGCCGAACTTGGTGTAGTATATGAGGCGCCACGCCGGAGCAGAAAGTCGCGGCGGGCATACGCCCCCCGTTCACGTCGCCATATATGCTCAGCCCGGCCGGCGTCGCGGGTCAGGGGCAAGCTCTTGAATGGCGCGATTTCAAGAGTCGTCGTCTTGTATTGCAGGCTGCAGCGGTGGAAGCAAAGAGCAGCGTTTCAGGATGGCTCACGAACAGTCGGGGCGAGAAGGAGATGCAGATGCAGCCACGGCAAATTTGTTGATGCAGTCGCAAAAGTGGTTCTGGCCATTGATTCGTGAGATGGCGTCTGACCCTGGCCGTTGGGCTTGATCCAAGTGACAGGCGGGGCTTGGTCCCAGAATAGAACACGAGGAGATCATAGCGCGTACGGAAAGAACCGCGAAGTGTAGCAGGACGAGAGTGGTTGGTGGAAGGGTTGTTTGCAGGGCTGGATGGGATAGAGAGGCAGACGATGCATGGGCAGAGATCGGCTTCGTTTAGAATTGCTCTACGACGAGATTTTTTTCCTTCTTTGGCGCCCGCTCTGCCGGTTGTTGAGAGTTTACAAGGGCCATGGGTCCCAGTCTCGAGGTCGTCACGACTTTATCGAAGGCATATTGACCGTCCAAGGCCCGCTGGGTTTGTCCTGACGCTTTTCTCTCACACGAATCCTCGCGGCGCCAGTGTATCAGAACGGCCAGTGTGTCAGGTCGTCTTCTGTGGATCTTCTGCTGTCGTTTGCGCAAGGGCTCGGACTACTCGTAGTGGTGTGCCCAAGTATAGAAGAGGCACAAGCATCCTTCGCGCGCGTCATCGGCCACTTGGTGTCGTCTACCCTCTGGCCACGCCTCTCTGGACCTGCTGACTTGGTTGGATGTTTACGACAGCCTCTGTGGCGATGAGCGGCTAGATCAGCCAACACCTTGATCACTCCTAATTCCATCATCCGGGTCGCAGTATATTATCGCCAACAGCCGCGTGATGCTGGCACTCACGCCCGTGGATACAATGTCACTCGCCATACTACCTTCGCACACGCCTGTCTCGAGGCCGACTGCTCCTACCAAGCGACCTAAACTGTCTCTCAACACCTCGTCTCTGCCATCGACCTTTGGCAAGAGCACTACCGGGCTCAGGTTGGACGCACCCTCGATAGCCTCGCCAACAGCCCGAAACACGTTTAGCAATGCCTACGGATCACAACATGTCATGAGCCCTGAGGCCATGACGCCTCATCACCATGTACGACCAAAGTCGCGACTGTGTCTGGACACTGCGGTAGCACCCACTCACCAACAACCTGCACGTTCTTCCTCCACCGACAGCTGCATGTCGGCCACTTCTGCCACCTCGGCCTCGACCGACTCTTCCATTTCCTCAACATCTACCATCGACTCATTTGACAAGCCCATCCCCTACCGTCTCCCATTCAACCATCGCTCCATTCTCACCAACGGTCCGCATGGCTGCATCCGCCGCCGTAAATCCTTCTCCAGTACGCGACCCATGTTCCCTTCGCCAAAGAAGGTTTCCTTCCGCGCACCCTTGACCGAAGACATACGCAATGACATCTACACCCTGGCACACTCGGACATCGACTTTGACTCGACCTCTTCAACTGCTCTAGAGCCACTGCCTTCAGGCCATGGCCACTACGTCCAAAGCCAACAAGAAAACAAGAGAGCAACCACTCTGCCAATCAGGACCCCCACATCACCCGCCTGTGGAGACAAACGCGACTCTTCCTCCGAAGATGATTCAGATAGCGATATCTGTCCTTCAACGCCTATCACACGGACCAGCAAGAAGCCCCGGGAGTGGGTATGGACTCTGGGACCCATTGCACAAATCACCCCGCCGCCGTCCTCAAGTCCTGTTGACGATGAGAGCCACCTATGACACTTGTCCTTCTCTCTATCCATTTTTAGGTGAAATTCACCATTCCCGTCACGACCAGCTACGAAAAGACCTACACACACTCTTATTGAGATTGCATCAGCGATGGAAGGGGGCATTGTGTTTACGAAGAAACTTTTCCTTCTTCTACATTGGCGTTTCTTTTTGTCTGTTTCCTTCGGAACTTGTCTTCTACTTCTTGATCTTTTATTCTTCGATTCTTCTATCTTCTCTTTTTACGAGCATCGATACCCCCATATTTCTATTCTTGTCCACTTTTTTTTCTCTTATTTCATTTCCTCTTCTTCGCTTCTCATTGCCCTTTACGTCGTTGTTCTCTTTTGCCATACGCAGATTCGTCTTGTCTGCTTTTTGTAGTAGAAAAGTACAGAAGAACACAGTTGCTACTTGGTAAAGCTATCTTATCGAGTGCCATCAGCCTGGTCTTATCACATCGCATAGAGAATCCAAGTCAAGAGCCTTTGGCGTTTTACCTTGCGGGTAAATGTCAGAGGTGACAGCCCAACTTATTGCTCACTGCTGCTCCAACGGAACCGGCTCAACAAATCACGAGCTGACATTCCTCATATATGCGGCAGCACGATCCTATTAATTTTGAATGAGGGGTGGCTAGAAGACGCCCAGAATCCTGCAGGAATCTCAGATGCATCTTGTTCCTCGGGCGCCCACTGCTCTATATAAAGACGCTCCAACAACCATGAGTTGCTGTATCACGGAGATTTACGCACTCAATCAGCATGGCTTCCCAGCAGAAGGTGTCGCTCAAGGACAAGTATCCTGAGATCTATTCGCAGACAAACATTGATCGGAGGGGACACACGCGTATTGTGTCCATGGAGATTTTGTCGCTTGGTCTGGGACGCACTGGCACGATGTGTGAGTTTTACTTCCAAATGGTCTCGTAGCTTCAAGTGATGGATCATGGAGACACTCGCCGTCCCATGTGCTCGTCGAGTCTTTTGGAAAGAGCGAGGTCTACTTGATTGCTCAAATTTCTGTTTCATCAGCCGGACACCGCTTCGACTTGTTCCCTTTGATCTTGTTCTTTTCCCATTGACGCAATACGAAGATATCTCAAGATCATATAGCTGACTGAGATCTCTCTCGACTCAGCGATGAAAGCAGCCTACGAGATCCTTGGATACCCGACTTACCACTACGTCTCCATGATGGAAAACCCACCCGACATTGACCTCTGGCTCTCCGCCTTGACTCGCAAATACGCTTCTCCTCCTGAAACCATACCTTTTGCGCTTGCCGAGTGGGATACCCTTCTGGGCCACGTCTCCGCAGTGACAGATTCACCAATCAATGCATTCGGACCTGACCTCATCGCCGCTTACCCTGACGCCAAAGTCGTCTTGGTGGAAAGAGAGGTAGAGAGCTGGTACGCGAGTTTTGAGAAAAATGTCATTTCCTCGTTTTCAGCGCCCCTGACTAGAGTTCTGGTGAAACTGGACCCTGGGTTCATCGGCAAGCAAGGCAAGATTGGCGAACTCCTCATGCGTGGACAGTGGCAAGCATCCAGTTTCGACGACTGGCGGGCAAAAGCCAGACAAGGATATCTGGATCACAATGCTCTGATCAAGAAACTGGTGCCCAAGGAGCAATTGCTGTTGTACAAGCTGGGGAGTGGATGGGAGCCGCTGTGTGCGTTTTTAGGCAAGGAGGTCCCTGCAGTCGAGTTTCCGAGGGTCAATGAGACTGAAGAGTTGCAGGAGAGAGTGTTTTTGGCGCTGATGTTGGGGATGAGGAGAGCGTTGTTGCGGTATGTGAAGATGCTGTCGTTGGCAGTGCCTCTGTTGGTTACAGTCTGGTATTTCTGGCGCCTCACCCTTGCTTAAAACTTGAGCCATGACGGTATACAAGTCTTCTTGTCGATGTTTATCGAGGAGGAAGGAGTATCATATATATTCAATTATACTTGCTTCAGTAGAGATTATGTTCGATTGACCTGCTCCAGAATGTATCTGAGAGATGAGCCAGATGACAAACAACTCACTACAATCATTGGACAATGCAGCTGACTCGATCAGTGCTGTTGTGCTCACACAATGCAGACCCTCCCCAATATCAAGTTTCGTAAGTCAGCTTATTGTAGTCATGGAAGACTTTGACACGCTAATCGACGGCGTTTCTCATGTCAGATCACTCGAGCATCCGCGCAGACTATTACTGGCGTCTTTCGGTCCTGTCACCGAACATAGTGCAATGGTTTTGTGCATCGACGGAGTGCAGATAGAGTTATAATGGCATCGACCATGGGCGGAACAAAGCCGCACCATTTTCAAGTCAGAAAGCGGGGTCAGTATCCGGGGCAGAGGTGGGCAGAGGTGTTCGTACGGGGGAAACCAACAGACCTCCATGAGTCCGACTGAAGGAAAGACTGTGTAGGATCCACAGAGTACGGAATAGAGCCGTCGTCAGATGGCTATAAAGTACTGTATGCGTGCTCTTTGGGAGAGATAGATCGTAATCCACACGCAAACCATGGCACAAACCCCCGAATACGACTATATAGTCTGCGGCGGAGGCACATCCGGCTGTGTCGTCGCCGCCCGTCTCGCCTCGAACCCATCTCTGCGTGTCCTGCTAGTCGAAGCCGGCGCCCACAACGAACACCTCGAAAACGTGCACATGGTGGGCGGATGGTCAAAGAACTTCGACACACCGCAAGATTGGAACATCGTTACCGAGCCCGCAGCTGGGATTGACAACCGCCAGGTCAAAGTCAGTAGGGGTAGGTTCTTGGGGGGAAGTAGTGGTGTCAATGGGACTTTGTGTATAAGGGGAACGGAACAGGATTATGATGATTGGGGGTTGGAGGGGTGGAGTGGGCAGGAGATGTTTGAGGCTATGAGAAAGGTGAAGAGACCTGCGTTTTTGATAACGAGAGAGTGCTGACTAGAACGTATAGTCCGAGACCTTCCATAACAAAGAGTGGTTCGAAACCAGTGAAGGTGCACACGGTACTGATGGGCCCTTACACATCGAGCCTCATGACCTGGCACCAATTTCGGAGAGACTGCTAGACTCCTTCCAAAGTCATGGAATGCCTCTTCACCACGATATGTTTACTACGGGAGAGACGGCTCAAGGATGTGGACATGCTCCACGTACCGTGTACCAAGGACTAAGAACCACTGGCGCAGACTTTGTAACCAAGAATCAACACAAACCCAACATCGAGATACTGGTCAACACTGTCGTGGACAAGATCAACTTCCGAGACGTGGACGGACAGATGACGGCCAAGAGTGTTGATCTAACCGGACCGGACGGTACACGAAAGACGGTGCAAGCCAAGTCCGAAATCATCATTTCTGGCGGAGCATATTGTACTCCTCCGATTCTTCTTCGTTCGGGCATTGGCCCCCGTGAGGACCTGGAGAAAATGGGTATCGATTGCTTGGTCGACGCACCTGGAGTCGGACAGAATCTGCTTGATCACCTCATCGTCTTTGTATTCTATGAGACGGAACAAGCTGGACTGACGACTGATCATCACGTCTACCACGGAGATAACCTCGGTACGACTTATGCTCAATGGCAAAAGGAAAAGACGGGCTTCCTCTCGACATTCCCCTTTGGAGCATTTGCCTTTGCTCGACTCGACGAGAGACTGAAGGACGAGCCGACTTGGCAAGAAGCGATGAAGGAAGCCGCGCCAGGAAGAGATGCGATGGGCTTGACAAAGAGTCAGCCAAACGTCGAGTATTTCACCACAGAGTGTTATGGGTAAGGCTGCCGAGCTGCTTTGCAACTCGAGAAACTTGGACTGACCAGGCATGCAGAGGACCGAAGCAATATGCAGATTTTCCTATCGACAACAAGCACGCTTTCTCAATGATCACAGAACTGTTCAGCCCAAGGTCACGAGGAACGGTTGTGTTGAAGTCGAAGGATCCGCTCGATAACCCCGTTGTAGATCACAACTATCTGTCAGATCCACTAGACCTGCTGGTGCTGACAGAGGGAGTACGTATGGGAAACGAAGTAGTCATGCAGGGTAAAGGAACAAAAGACATCGTGAAGGGATCCTGGCCAGGCAAGTGTCACTTTCTGTAAGAGGACAAGCACGAGCTAACCATACCCGAAGCAAACCTCGCTCATCATGCATTTACCAAGCGCGAAGAGTGGATACCTCATGTCAAGCAACACGCAACCACATGTTATCATGCAGCAGGGACAGCCAAGATGGGCAAGGCATCGGACAAGATGGCTGTTCTGGACGAAAAGCTGCATGTACGCGGCGTCAAGGGATTGAGAGTGGCAGACTGCTCTGTGATGCCCACGTTGCACGGCGGTCACACTCAGATGCCAGCATACGGCATTGGCGAGCAGTGTGCCAAGTTCATCATGCAGGCTACTGGAGAAGCGTCAAACGATTTGGAGAGGATGGACAGTGCCATGCAGCCACTGAAGGTGAACTAGAGTAAGCATTGGAGAAGGACAACAACATAAGAGGTGGATGCAATTTTGTCCCTGTTGTTCGATCTTATCATCGCACACAATACCATGTTGTATATCATCAACGGATTGATGTTGTCGCCTTGGTAGCAGCAAAGACGGCAATCAGATGGAAATGGCAGCCCTTTTGAACAAGATTGATACGTGGTAATCAATAGATTGGTCTATATCACATACATAACCCCAGCCAACGCCATGCACTTTTAAGAATTCAGAGCTAAATGACGATATTAAGATCACACACTCCCTATGAGGCACGCATCTCTTGCTGGCCGTCGGTGCCAGGGATGTGCTCATCTGTTCTGAAAACAGCCTTCATGGCATCCTCGAGGATATCCATGCCTTGCTCAATCTCGGTCTCAGAGATAATAAGCGGAGGAACGAATCTCAGAGTGTTGGTTCCGCAGGTGATGATCAAGAGACCGCGTTCACGGGCGGCGGTAATGACGGGGGTGGGGTCTTGAGACAGTTGCACACCGAGCAAGAGACCACGTCCACGGACCTCGGTGATGACATCGGGGTACTTTTGCTTAAGCTGTTCGAAACGCTTGCGGAAGATCTTTTCCTTCTGGATAACGCCGTCCTGGATCTCGGCACCAGAGAGACGGCCAACGATGTAGTGTGCAAGGCGAGAGCCGAGAGGGTTGCCGCCGAAAGTGGTTCCGTGGTCACCAGTCACGATCTTGCTAGAGACATTCTCGGTGACGATGGTAGCGCCAATGGGGAAGCCGTTTCCGAGAGCCTTTGCGGTGGTCAGGATATCGGGGTGCGCTTCCTTGGGGAGGGCTCCATGAGCCCACATGGTACCAGTACGACCGAGACCGCACTGGATCTCGTCGTAGATCAGGACGGCACCGACCTCGGTGCAGCGGCGACGGAGAGCAAGCAGGAAGTCGTCGGTTGCAACGTTGACACCACCCTCGCCCTGGATGGGCTCAATGATGACACCGCAAGTCTTGTCTGTGACAAGGTCGTTGATGGCGTCAATGTCGTTGTAGTTGCCATATCTGAAGCCAGGAACCATGGGACCGAAGGGCTTCTGGTACTTGGGGTTGGGGGTGGCCGAGAGCGAACCCATTGTGCGGCCGTGGAAGGAATTGTGGAACGAGACAATCTCGTGCTTGTTGCCCGACTCGTCGGCGGTACGGCCACACTTGCGGGCGAACTTGATGGCAGCCTCGTTGGCTTCGGAGCCAGAGTTGCAGATGAATGCTCGTGCTGCGTCAGTCATGGCGCCCGACTCGACCGTCTTTTCGACGAGCAGCTTGGACAATGCGCCAGTCCATGGGTTGTGGTATAGGTTGGAGGTGTGGACGAGGGTTTGCGCCTGGTCAGAGCATTAGTATGGGTCTGTAGATGTATTCTACCATGTGCAACGGACCTGCTGGGCGAGCAGCTTGGACATTTCGGGATCGCAGTGGCCCAAGGCATTGACGGCGATACCAGACGTAAAGTCGAGATATTGTCTGTTTTCGACATCCCACAAGAAGCAACCTTCTCCCTTCTGGAACATGGGCGGGGGGCGGACGTAGGTAGGGACCATGTAGGGTGTCGATTGGCCTACGAGACGGCTGGTCTGCGAGTCTGACGAAGGGTCCGGTGTGGCCAACGATGCCTCTTTCTGCACATTGTCAATTCAGTCTACGGGTTAAGCCCTCGGCATGGTTGCGCACTTGAATGGCACTCTGGAGTCCAGCGGGCAGGTTGGATGCCGTCGGCGAGGCATAACCACGGCGCAGAGCCAGTGACGGCCTGAGCGATGCGCTCAATCGCGAAGAACAAAGACGGAATGACATGACGATGGGTATACAATATCAAAAACAATACAAGAAGATCAAAGGAAAGACTCCAACTTTTTTCCCCGGCCAGATGGCACTTGATGGTTGAGTCACGAAACTTTTCTTATCAAGGTGGGATTCGATATGCAGCGGAGACTCGTCCGACCTCGGCACCGACAGATCCCGATCTCGCCCTCCCTGCTGTCTTCGTCCTCGGAGACAGCTCCAACCACACAATAATGACTCGACGCGTCTGAGCAGTCGACCATTGCATGCAACCTTCCTGACCCTGCCTTAAAAACCATCATGGTGCTGGCCATGCTTGCTCACCTTCGCCGCATGCTATGGCACTGAGACAAGGTTGCCTCGCGCTGCGTAATGACGTCGTCCTTGAGCGTTACCTGAATGGCAAGATGCTTTCAACAATCATCTTCCCACCTATCTCCATCACCGTCCATGAGGTAGATGGATCTATTCTGTAAATACGACCATGATAATCTTGGATCAAATTCGCCAGCTGTCACAGCTACAAGCTTGGCCATCAAGATGGCATCTCTTCGAATGGTGTGATTTAGCAATGTAAGTAACCCGCCTACACATGCTGGCAAGGCACTCTTTCATAAATTGGCTGGCTTGTCTGAGAGCTATCATCTCTTTGGTCTCTATGGATGAACTCGCCCTGGCAGTATTCACCATTCGTACACAATCCCTGACTCTGATCTCTGCAGAACGCCTTCATTCATCAAGCACTGTTGTCAGGATATGCTTACCGCTCAATGGACACGAAAACTTCCCTTCATACAAAAAGATGCTCCGGCAGAGTTGGCCGCCAGGCTCATTCACACCTTTCTTGACGACTTTCCGGACATTGACTCGGAGCAGTACTTTGTCATCGACTTTTGTTCTGGAGCAGGAGGTAAGCAAATACACAAAACATGTGACTGGGTTTTGCCGTGGACAAATTGTGCGAGCTGGATGAGATACAATGCTTTGAGACCAACTTATCATGGTTCCTTGTACGCATCTTTGCTCTGCAAATGGTGATAAATGCTCACAGCTTGGACTTGTGACCAACTTCTACAAGTAGCACCTTGCAGATATCAGCGCCCTTTCAACTATAGCAAATCAAGTCCACAATTCTGATACATTAAAACTTCACAGGTCCAACGCCATTGATAGAAAGATCCGTCAACATTTCCAGAGCCAACGCAGGCCACACCCCCATCCCCTTCCGCCTCTCCGACTTCCACCCAAACCTCGACGCTTGGATGCCTCTGGCAACTCACAGCGCCAACCTCAGTTTCATCCCCCAACCCGTCGACGCCACAAACACATCCAAAGCTCCTCCCCTGGTCATCTCCAAAACCTCCTCTTCCAAGGCTTCCACGGGCGACCACAAATCCATCCACCTCTATAATCTCTCCTTCCACCATTTCGACGACACATCCGCGCAAAAGATCATGGAAAGTACCTTGCAGACGGCAGATGGTCTCTGCATCCTCGAACTCCAGGATCGGAGTTTGGGGTGCTTGGTCTTGATGTTAGGCGAACCGCTGCTACTTTTCCTCGTCACTGTGTTTTGGTTCCCAAGGCAGTTTTTGCATCTACTGTTTACTTATCTCGTTCCCGTGTTGCCGTTCGTGCAGGCGTGGGATGGATTGGTGAGTTGCTTGCGCACTCGCAGTTTTGCGGAAACGTTGAGGTTTGCAGAAAGGGCTTTGGGCGAGAAGGCGAGGGTTGTGGAGGACAAGAGGATAGGCGTGGTGGGAGAGAGGGTTGTGGTGGCGCGGTGTGGGCGGTGGAGGTTTGTAGGGGTGCGGAGGCTGCATACTTGGCCGTTTGGCTACGTGAATGCTTTTTTCGCGAGAAAGGAAAGTGTAGAGTGAAAAAGACAGCCGGGGCAAAGCAGGTCTGCGATCTTTGGGAGCTACTTCCAGCCTTGCCTTTGGCGGGTAGAAACAGAGGCATACTTCTCCCCATCCAATATCCAGAGCTCTGTACATTATCATCGAAACGAGAACACAAGGCCACAAGGACCCAAAGATGCCGATTACAAAAAGCAACGTCCAAATATGATATCAAATAGACTATAGCAAAAAAAAAGACTCCTGTACACCTATATCTCCATCCATGACTTTTTGCTAAACAACGACGACATTGGCGCTAAGCTCTGCTGGCTCGGTTGCGGTTCTCGTCTCTCTGGCCTTGGCCCTTTGGTGCGAAACGACCCTTGTTGACACCACCATGGCCACCACCTCTACGATCGCCAAATGAGCCACGAGAGCCACCGCCCCTGCCACCACTGCGATCGCCGAATCCGCCTCTACCGCTACCGCCACGTCCGCCACGGAACCCAGAGCCGCCGCGCGAGTCCCTGCCGCCGCCACCGCGAGAGAACCCACCTCTGCTGCCGCCTCTACCGCCGCGAGGACCAGAAGCTCCGCGCTCGCCGCCCAGGCTTCTCCGTTGTGGTTTCGCGCGCGCGTCGGCGAGTTCTTTGGCGTCGATCTCCATCTCGTCGCCGTCGTCATCGGCGGCGTCCTTGTTGCCGCGGTTCTTGAACTTGAGCTTGCCGCCGCGGCCGCGGATGGCGGCGTCGCGGCCCTTGATGGCTTCCACGTAGGCGTTGATGCCGTCCTCGAGACTTGCGGCGTTGCCCGCGTCGTCGAACTCCATGACTTCGTCGTCCGAGTCGGCGTCGTTGAAGACGAGTTTGCCGTCCATGTCCATCTTTGCGGGTTTGCGGGTTGCGGGTGCGGAGCGCGATTTCGAAGGGACGGTGGACGAGATGTTGGCGAGGGCTTTGCGGTCGAGGAGATCGAGGGGTTCGTCTTCGTCTTCGACGATGAAGGTGTTGCCGCCTTGTGCCTTTGCCTTGCGGCCCTTTGCCGCCGAGCGGCCCAGCACTTCGTCGTCGGAAATGTCGGAGCCAGAGTCTTCTTCGTCGCTGCCGTAGACTTGCTCGTCGTACTCTGATTCGAACTTGCCCTTGCGGGTGCTGGCTGCGTCTTCGTTTTCGGCGTCGGCGTCGTCTTTGCCGGCTTCCTTCTTTCTCTTTGCGCGGTCGCGCGATTTGCGGATGTTGGCAATGAGTTTCTTGTCTTCCTCGGGGCAGTGCTTCTCGACAATCTCCACGCCGAAACGCTTGATCATGCGTTCGAAAATGTGCTTGACCTTGAGCTTGAAGTGCGCTTTGTGTTCGTGACTCCAGACCATAAGGTTGGGGATGAGCGTTGCCAGACGAGGACGCATAAGATCTGTCGGCAGGGAAAGCACACACACCTTGACGAAACCAAGACATGAGCGCACGATTTCGCGGTTGGCGGATGTGAGGAAGAGGTCCATAGTCTGGACGAGATCGAGGATGACGGGCTCGGAGAGGGTGTTGCGGAAATCGTAAAGGAGGCGAGCGAGAGCGGTGATGGAGGCGGAAATCATGTGAGGAGTGGATCCGGCGAGACCGGCAGAAACCATGGTAAAGTATTCCTCAAGACTGGCCTCCACGGGAGCGGCATCGTCGGGCATGTGAGGAACCTTTGCGTTGACGACCGTGCCACCTTCAGCCATCTTCTCACCCATCTGGACGAGAAGCTCGAAAGCAGCAGTGCGTGCCTTTTCGTTGACTTCCTTTGCGCTAATGACGACTTCTGAGAGGATAGAGGGAATGAAGTGGAGGTCTTCCTTGGGTAGGGCGGGGATGATTTGAGAAATGGCGGTCAGGCGATCGCGGCGAGATGGAGCAGCGGCCTTGGGACCAGCTTGGAGAAGGAGTTGTTGCAAGTCAGAGTTGCGCTCAAGGATGGCTGCACGGCCAGACTCCGACTCGGCAAGACGGGGGATGAGCTTGTAGGCCTTCTTTTGGAGTTGCGGGTCGGAGTCGTTGTTGACGATGATGGCAGCCATGTTGAAAAGTCCGGCAAAACTGTCACGAGGAAGGTAGATGGAAATCGTGATGACTAGATCCATGAGAGTGTGAGACATGGGGGGCATCTTGTTGGGTCCCTTGGTCTCCTTCTGCTTATCAGCTTGTGTTTGGGGTCCGCTTTCACCCAGAGATGATTCAAGCATGGAAGCGACACGGGTGAAAGTCTCCATCAGTTCTGCCTCGGGAGTAATGCTGAGGTAGGCGTTGATTGCTTGGAGGATGATACCACGGTATTGGGGCAGAGTCTCACTGTAGACGTTAAAGAGCACAGCAAGGATATTTCCAGCAAGGCCGGAAAGATGTTGGATGTTCTTTTGTGCATCAGCCTTGGAAACTCTACCTTGCATAACAAGATCCTCCTCTCCTTCGATTGAAAGAACAGTCTGGTTGGACTCGACCATGTTTTGAAGAGCTCTGCAAAGTTCTGTACGGAGCTGGGGTTGCGAGTAGAGGAGGTTGGCGACCATCTCGGCAAAGGTCTGGTCGAAAGCCTCAGTCACATCCAGAGGAAGATCACAGTATCCAGGAAGAGTGGCCCAGATTTGTTGAACGATGGTCTCAAAGATCTTGATCTCCATCGTCTTCTCGGCAGCGCCGTGGTTCAAAACACGCTGGAACATGGCCTCACTAAGAGGGACAAGCTCGGCACGGAAGTGAGCAAGGCGAGTGTTTCTGACAGAGTCGCGAAGAATAGGAAGCATCCAGGCACGTCCGGGTTGTCCAGGTACGGGCTTGGTCAAGTTAAGGGGCAGAATATCAAGCACATTGTCAGGACCCATCGCAGTGATGGCCTTTCCGAGGACAGCATCTGCCTCCTTCTTTCCAGAGAACGAGTCGTTTCCACGGAGATCACCGACAGTCTTGACGGCAGTGTTCATAATACCCTGGGAGCGCCACTTCAATGTGTCGAACATGGCGCCAATGACGGAAAAGACCTCCATCCAGGCAGATTGGTATTTGATGCTGAGAAGGTCGTTGACCTGGTTTCCAAGGTTCTCAAAGACCTTCTCGTCGTAGATTGAGGGCTCAAGGAGGACAGAGTCGGGAACGCAGGTGTTGAGGAAAGAGATCAGACATTCCGAGGCAGAGATGCGAATGTTGTGAGAGGAGGAGGTGAGGAAGGCGGAGACCTGGGTGAACAGCGTGGGTAGTTTTGCGAAAGTCTCCTCGGGGTCGAGTTGAGCGGCGACGTCGTAACCTCTTGAGATGACGGCGATCCAGGGAGGCAGGAGTTGCGAATCGTTCTGAGAAGGCTGGAGCTCACCAATGACTTCTAACAGACGGGGCAGCTTTGCGGCGGAAACCTCATTGGCCAGACCAGCAAAGATGATCTCGAAGACCTCGAAAGCCGACATGACGAGGAACTCGTGGCTGGACTTTGAAATGGCGAGCAAAAGCTCACACAGTGAGTCAATCTTGCGCGAGGGCCAGCCATTTGCGGCAGTGGCAATGACCTTGACGAGCTGTAGTGCGTGCATCAAAGCAGGGTCGTTCTCTTGTTCCTTTGCTCCCTTCTTTGCCTTCTTGGCTTTTGCAGACTTCTCGGCAGCGTCCTGGAGCAAGCGCATCGACGTCTCGGCGGCCATGTCGGAAGCCGGGTGATCGAGCGAGGGACTAGGCGGAGGGTTCTTGAGGACGGTTGTGAGAGCATCCTGAGCTCGCTTGCGGACCTTGGGACGGTGGTCGGCGGCAAGACCAAGCAGACCAGCGACTGCACGACGGGGACTGAGCGAAGAGGCGGGAAGGGCCCAGGCTTGGGCATCTTGTGCAACCAGCAGTGACTCCAGACATCCGATACTCGAGCGCAATAAAGGGGCCTCTGCTTCCGGGTGTGTGAGGGCGGGGGCGAGACTGCCTAGGATCTGACTGAATTTGGAGCGCAACAGCGGTGCAGGAACGTGAGGGGTGACGAGGTCGAGGAGGTATACAACGGCATAGGCGACTTCCTTGTTGGCCATATCGAACTGGGCCAACAGCGACAAGAGAGCGGCAAAGTAGGCCGTGGGTGTTTGGTCGGCATTCTGGGCGCGCAGAGTGTCTTCGACTGCGCCGAGCACGACAGCCGTCTGGAGTCTTTGTTAGATACCGCGAGCGCAAAGGAGCATGAGACTACCCACCTGCTGCATGCCCGACAGCTTGGGCTGCGACCGAATCTTGTCGAGCCTCTCGTTCAACGACATGGTCGACATGATATGTGTACAAGCAAAAGCCGTCAACCTCTTGCCCAAAGAGAACTTTCTGATTCTCGACCGACTTTCTTTATCGATAGCACGGTCCACATCGAAGACTTGGAGGCTTCTTTGCCAAGCATTGTCACTTGCATCCTCCGGACCTCCTTCCACTCACGATCTGGTTGAAACTGACGGTGCCTTGATCATTACACATGTACGCCTACCTCATCTCAGAAAGATATTCAAGTCTCAACTCATATGTATGATATGACGAACGGTCAATGAGAAGCAAGGTTTCATTGAATGAACCTGTGGTTGAGCATACGACCCTGTCATACATTCTTGAATTGTCCAGCGACATCAATTTGATGTTAGGGCTATTTCAGCATGTTAAATCTCCGTGGGACGTACGGCAAGATTATCATGACAAGAATTAGGGACATCTTTTCCTTCTTGCATGATTTGTAACTCTAGAAATCCGATATCACAATCGTAGCTTTTTAGAGCAACGGACACCACACCGTGTCATGATGATTCAAGTCAAACTATGATCTGTTACCCAAAACATTAAATATGCAAGATGAAAGATGGGATCGCTCAATCAGAATTAAGGTATTTGGTAGTAGTGGGAAGCGTGTGATATTTTGATGCCACGGAATGAGGACGACCTTGCTTCCTGTGTTTCGGTTCGGCAGGACCAGGATCGCGGAGTCGCCGACAGGAAAGCCTCCAGACGGTAACGTGGAAGGACAGAAAGAACTTTCCAACTTTCGAAAAAATCACAAGCTGGCATATAAACAAAAATTCGTCTGCATCATTCTTTGCGTGATAGAAACTAGGTAGGGGGAATTAATGTGACTGAAAGACTACAAGAAAATAAGAGGGAGCGAATATATATGCTCGCTCAAGCAAACACATCTACTGTCCAGTCTCAGTCTCAACACCAGGTTGTCTGCCATTGAGACCGCCAGTCAACTTGTTCTTGATCTTCCTCAGTCCAATCTTGCCTTCATCCTTGGCGAACTTGAGGTTGCGAGCTGGCTTCCATTGCATCAAGCCGCGTTGTTTGCGCTCCTCGGTGCGCTTGTTTTGTGCGTTGACACTCCTGGGACTGCCTCCTGCGGTATCTGAGAACGTGGAGTTGGTGCCTGCGTATGAGTCGTAGGAGCTTCTGCCACCAGTGGTGCTGGCAAATGACTTTCTACCTGCTCTTTCACCACCACGGTTCTCAGAGTTCTCGGCGTCCATGATGCCGAGATCGTTGGATGAATCGTCGGAATCGCTGTCATCATCGGAGCTAGGGTTGTGAGGGTCGTGAAGAGGAGGTTCAGCACCAGGCTCGCGGCGCTTTCTGCCCTGTGAGTCCACGTATGCTTTAGGGTCTTCGCCAAACGCGCCACTCCAGTCAGTGCCTTGCTTGCTGAGCCATTTTTGCTTCTCATCCGGTTCTTCCTCCTTAAGGATGTCGCGACCTTCTGTGAGCGACTTCTCATGTAGGGCTTGCACACGATCAGGCATCTCCTTCTCGACTAATCTCGTGCGAACACCCTCAGCAAGACATGCCTCCCAGGTCTCGTAGGTCTCGCGAGACTCATTGTCGGCAACGAATTGCTCGTGGCTTTCGTCCATACCGGCCTTGAAGCGACCAGTGAACTTGAGACGACCAACCTCCTCCAGATCATCCAGTCCAGGCATGGCCTTGTTTACGTTTTCCTCGGTGATGTAGTTCTGAGTCAATCTTGCAGGAGCTGAAGTACGCCAGATGGGAATATCAATCTCAGTAGACTCGTTGTCGACCAGATGTTGCAGCCAGAGAACAGCATGAGCATCTGCCTTGCGCTTGCCGGACAAGTGGAATTCGAACACGATAGGACTGCGGTAGCGATACTTGACTGGAAGGCGGATAGGATCCTGCTTCTCCTTGTGTTGCACTTCCCATTCGAGACCGTTGTCAGTCTTGTGGCATTGTGTACGAGGTAGCTTGCCGATGGAACCACCAGTGCGCATCTTCAGCTTAGCATGGTGGGAGTAACCAGTTGCGGTGATTCTGTCAGAAAGGAACTGGAAAGTACCAACGTCCCAGCCGAGCATGTTGGGAGGAAGACGAGTTTCGATGCTGCGGAACAAGAGCGAGATACGAATTCGACCGAAGCCGATACCGCCATCGAGAGGGTACCATCTTGTGACTTGGGAGCTTGTCTCCATGACATCGGACAACTTGAGAGGCACAACTCCAAGGATGGGGTCGTGTTCGCGGTTGCGGGAGTCACGAACGGTAACAGTGATGACGGCGGATCTCCAGTCGCGGACGAAGCGCTCAGTACCGGCATTGAAGATGGGCTGACTGCTGACTGCCTTGGCACGAGTCCTGTAGACCAGCTCGTCATTGTAGAGGATAGTACAGTAACTGGTAGGAAGCTGATCACCCTCTTCATCAGTACCTTCACCACTTGGCTTGGCGGGTTCATATTCTCTGCCCTTGCGACTGCCCTCCGTGCCCTTGATATTATCAAGTTCGAGGTTGACAATCTGATGGACGACAATACTGCAGACACCGCTAGGCCAGAGAGGGTCCGGAGGTGTGTGTTGAACAGCGTCATCAGTTTCAGTGTTGGCCACTCCCTTGTCGTCCTGAAGCTCGGGCTTGTCACGAAGGTTCTCTGGAAGTCCGTGGTTCTTGCCATCGGTACGAAGGGCGGGTCTGAACTGAGGCTTGCCAAAGAAGCCAACCTCCCAGTGAAGCTCTCCAGGCATCTCGCTGTCTTTATCCATACCAGCAAGCTTGGAGACTTGAGGGTACATCTTGCCGGGGTGTTGGATCATCTTTTGCATGGACAATTCGACCTTGCCAACGATGTCGTCAGCGGTGTGACGATCAGAGTCCCACAGCTCGACACTCAGGTTTTCGTCGGCCTTGATGAGCTCGGGGGTGACAAGAAGGCTAGACACATGTCAGTTCAGATCTTGATGATCGTGCGGATACACTTACGCAGTAGTTTCTTCCCAAATAGGGTTCAAGTCGTCGGTAATGACACGAGTGCAGTACATGGGCTTTCCATACTTGGAGAAAGAAAGGGTGATGTAAGGATCACTACCTCCGTATTTGCTGCCACGCTTGTCCTGCTTGCTGAGACCAACAGCACGATGGATGCGGATCCACATGACACCAAGAGCCTGGACGTCTTTGGTGATGTCGTCGCCCTGGAGCATAGCTCTCATGTCAAGAGACATGGACTTGGGAGCAACGTACATGCTAGCAGCCGCGCCGATAGCGTAGTTGACAAAGTTGGAGATCAGAGGGAGGTTGAGAATGTTGACACCCTTCTCGACCATAGGGATACATCCTGCTTGCACGTGAGGGACACCCATGAGTGTGAAAGTCAGTGTCTTGAGGAAAGGAGGTTCTGGAGTCATGGCCATGCGCAGTCTGACGGTACCGACCAGCTCTTGTAGCTCGACGAAGATGGGGAGAGGTATGCCGAACAGACCCTTGATACCAAGATAGAAGACCAGTTGCATGTGCATGTTTCTGGCTCTGTCCGAGGCTCTCTTGCCAGAAGGGGCTGCATGATATGCGAAAGAGACCTCGAGGTTGTAGTAGTCACCGCCCTCCTCGTCAGCAGCGGCCTCCTGAGGATCCTTTGTTTTCTTGTTTTCCTCATGGATTGCTTGCTTCATCTCTTTCATGTGTTCGTCGGGAAGAGCGCGCAGACTGAGGATGCGGATGGGGTTGCTGCCTTGGTTAATCTCTGCGACGCGGACATTTTCGATGACACCGGGAACGGATGCTTGCATGACGTCCTCGAGGGTATCGGCGACACTCTGGAACATATCCGGATTGACGAGACCCCAGACGATTCCGAGAAGAGTGTTCATCCATTCGACGGACTCAGGGAGGAGGTTGGCCGTGGCCGTTCTGCCTCTGATCTTCTCCGTGTCCCACTCGACTTCTCTGCCACTGCGGATGACCTCTTTGGCCCAGAGGAAGACGCCAGACGCCACACACATGGCCAGAGGGATGAGGCCCAAAAGGCGGCCGCCAAAGATGTTTCCGACAAAGACGATTCCGAGGAAGACACCAATACAGAGACCGGTGGCTCTCTTCTCCATGGCAGCGAAGAAGGGCTCGTAGCTGACAGAGGGTGTAGGATGGAACAGAATGTTGGTCTTTTCGCCGTGGATGGGCACGTCTGAGGTACTACCCTCAGCAACGGGGTCCGGAGGGGCGGTGACATCTTGGTTGTGTTTGTACTCGGCCATCGACTGCGAAGGGTCCGTCTTGACGGGCTATGTCATGTTAGTTCTGACGGTATGTTTGAGCGTGGAAGCGCAACGTACCGTAGGCTTTCCCAGGTTTGCATTAGGAACAGAGAGCTAGCTCACGTGTCAGTTTACTTGCTCTGCAGATATCAACACCATCAACCCGTACCATGGGGTTCTTAGCCGCATCCACCATTTCCTTGTTGACATCTTCGATGACGACCTCCTTGCCGGTAGTCGGATCTGTGACCTTTTGCTGGTGTTCCTTCGCGTGCAGGTCCGATGACTGTTGGTGAGGAACTGCATCGCCATTCTTTTGGGCTAGCTGAGCCTTCTTTTGCTCATCGATCTGCTTGTCGCGAGTGGCCTTGTCGCGGTCTAATTTTTCGATGAACTGGTTGATAGTCGGGATCTTGTTCGTGCCCGAGTAGTGGCCACCAGGGGCATGCTGTTGTTGAGCATCCGCCATGGCTAACGAGTGCGGACCGGCAGGTGACGTGGAGATGGTGTGAGAAGAGGAAGAAGAGAGAACTAGCCTAAGGTATTATCGTCTTGTCCACACGCTACACAGCCTTGCCTTGGCCAATTGCGATTGACGCAACAAAACTTGGAATGCCATCGAGTGGAGGGTAGAGGATGGCGCGTTCGCGCACTTGCCTACGTCATTCTCGTGGCTTGATCTTTGCAGCGAACGTTGCAACTTTTCGCCTATACCTGCTCGAATGTCGCCTAGGCACACGGCATGTGTGGATAACAAGGAGAGGCTCGACTACAAAAACCTACTGCTACAAGACCAACATGTCACAACTGTAACGGAGTTCAGTGCCCTGCGATACTGCACTCAAGACACATGCCGAGAATCTTCAAAAGCGGACACGCGATAACGACAGATCGCGGAGCAAGATGGAGCATTGACCAATAGACCACCCGGCGAGGGGTCCCGATCGACACTCCAAAAGACGACCATGTCCCAGACGGGCAGCAGGGTCGCTTTCCCCTGCTTCTCGTTTTCCTTGTTTCAACAACCATGTCTGGCTGGTTCACCTCGTTCCTGAACTGCCGTCTGTGCATCGGCGGCAAGCTGGTGGAAGATCAGTTGGTCGTTTCTGATGATACTGGTCTCATTTTACCTCGGACTGGTTATATTGGTGGTGATGCAGTAGACTTGGAAGAAGGCATTATTGCTCCTGGTCTGCTGGAATTGCATACTAATGGTTTGCTTGGATTCCATTTCACCCACTTCAATAACGAGGAAGAATACGCCAGTCAGATTGACAAGGCTGCCAAGTTCCTCGTCACACAAGGTGTCACTGGCTTTTGGGCGACGATACCGACTGTGTCCTCTGACGAATACAAGAAGGTAGGTTTGACTTTTTTCCCATGCAGTGCAAATTTCTCTATATCCTCACCTCTCCTTCAAATCGCCTGTGTCAGAAGGGCAATATGTCGAAGAAACGAAACTCGTATCGTAAAAGCATGGCTCTCGACCATTGGAGACAAAGCAGATCATGCCACTGACAGCGTTCGAATTCTCATAGATCTTGCCATCCTTGAAGCCTAGGACAATCGATGATAGCGCCTCTCTACTAGGAGCACATGCAGAAGGACCCTACCTAGCACCGTCTAAGAAAGGTGCTCATAACTCGGACCACTTCTTTGATGGTAGTCGATCAGCGGAAGAAGTTTATGGAGCATCGGCGAGATCTTCCGAGACTCTGAAGTTTGTGACTCTGGCTCCTGAGCTCCCTGAATCATCAAAACTCATCAAGGGTCTTACGTCCAGAGGCATCAAGGTGTCGCTTGGCCACAGTGCAGCCACTTACGAACAAGGCATTGAGGGCATCAAAGCTGGAGCAACCTTGTTGACGCATACGTTGAATGCCATGACACCACTCCATCATCGCGATCCTGGTCTTGCTGGACTCGTGACGACTGCCAACACCGACAGTCATGAGAGCCCATACTTCACAATCATCCCAGACGGCAATCACCTTCATCCTAGCGTGGCCACAATGCTTTTCAGAGCAAACCCGGAAAAGTGCATCTTCATCACTGACAGCATTGAGCTGGCTGGACTGGACGATGGCGTATATCCCGGACACGCGCAGATTCCATTCAAACAACGCAAGACGGGATCGAAGGTGACAATCGATGGGACAGACACGCTAGTGGGCGGGTGTGCGAGCCTGCAGGAATGTATTCAAAACATGATGAAATGGAGTGGGTGTAGTGTGGCAGAGGCCGTGAGATGTGTCACTGAGAACGTGGCAGAGCTGATGGGAGACAACAGCAGAGGCAAGCTCGAAGCAGGACGAAGGGCAGACTTTGTGGTGTTGAATGATGAAGGAGAAGTGCTTCAAACGTGGGTCGCGGGGTTAAAGGTGTGGGAGAAGCGATGAGCATAGCGTGTTCCTGGGTCTTGACAAGGCACTCGCATGGCATGATAGACTAGAGCAACGTTATCTATAGTGTAGGGTTTGAACATAGTCGTTGTGTTGTAGTGGTGGCAGGCGGCGGCTGTCAAGTTTGGCCGAGTCAACGAAGATGGTGTGCTAGAAAGGAGAAGACTATATAGAACGTGTCTTCCAGATGCTCGGCAAACATTCGGCAAGATTGCTGGCTTGTGAAAGGTCAACGTTCTGTATGCCATGCACAGCAGGGTCCACTCGACTGCGGGGCGGGTTTGTTTAGCATGGCTTCAACGGCGGTTGCTGCGAACTGTCAAGCGCCCAAGAACATTTTCATATTCAGGAGTTGGGAAAAGCGTTAAACCGGCGGCGATAAAGGGATAGCAAGGAAGAGCTCCGAGCTGTCACTTGATCAAGCTGCAACCCTCGTCCAAGACTCCAGGAACGCAAACCAATCTAAATCACACCAGCCATCCAGACATCCACCGGCCAAACAAAGCCTGGACCAACCACTTTATACGACGCGAATCGCTTTGATCCACTGCTTGCATCCATCTTTTTTGTGATCAGAAACACAGCACAGCAGAGAGACATGTCCGAGACCGAGCCAACGCACAACGACGACACGCTGCAGGCAGGCCCGCATGCCAGCAGTACCAACCACGAGGACCAAAGGGATGCTGTAAGTTCCTCGCTTAAACCCAGGCCAACTCTCTTTGTGGGCTGCTTTTGGCCTTAGCATGTCCGAATGACTGACGGCCCTCAGGATACATTCGAAGATGCTCCCGACACGACAAGCACTGCCGCTGCTCAAGACCCAACAGCACAATCAATCTCGCATCAGGGAGACAACACCCATGATGAATCTCGCATAGCCACAGACAGAGTGCACTCGGACGACACAGCGCCTAGGCTTTCCACCTCGATTGCGCCAGGAGCATTCGAGGCAGACGACATCGGACACGTGCTCGCTGAAGGTGGTCATGTAGAGAAGGAGACGGGCCAGGAGAAGACAGCAGACGAAGAATCTCGACCTGCTACGGCAACCTCGTTGGAACAAGCAGCATCGGATCAGGCCCAAAGCCGCCCCTCGACCGCCAAATCGCTAAACGAGGAAGCCACGACTGCCGCAGGAGCCCAGGACAAGCGAAGCAGCATCGACATCATCACTCAATCCACGTCCGACAACCACCAAGACGAAATGCCTCGAGCCCAAAAGTCTCGCCAAAACACTCTCGAATCCGTACCCGAGCTACCTCCCGCCGTGCCCGAGAAAGAGACTGAAAATGAGCCTGTAAAAGGGCTATCTGGCGACCTCCCGACTCTCAACTACCCTCCCCCACCGCCGCCACCAATACAAAAGTCGCAGACCTTTATGGCTTCGCCTACAGTAGAGAAGCCCCCAACCACACGAAAAGTCTCGAGCCCATTTGCTTGGTTCTCACGCGCTCGAAAAGCCACATCTCCTTCTCGCCCCACCAGTCCGCGTCGAAACACAGCTTCATCTTTACAGAGCCTGACCACAAACCCTGACTCGAACGACGATGCTTCTCACCAACCAACCTTAAAAGACCGTTTCCACATTTTGCGACTTCAAGGCGAATCAGCCATTTCGACCGACGACAGTCTGCCTCTGCCTCAAGGTCGACATGGTCGCGCTGGCAGTTTACAAGGTCCTACCAAGGAAGAAGGGGGTCAATTGAGCCCTCCGTTTACACCTCGAGCAAACTCCTTCTCCGCCATCTCGTCACCCACCACCAAACTTCCCCCTGGTACAGTCGCAGGAGATGCTGCAGGCCCATCAGTTGAACAGGCCGAGGTTAATTGGGATCTCTGGCAATCTGTTGTCGAGGTAGGGCCATCTGCCGTCGCACGTACAAGCGGAGACGAACTCAATCGCGCAATCGCCAACGGCATCCCTCAACCTATCCGTGGCGTGGTTTGGCAAGTCATGGCAGAGAGCAAGAACGATGAGCTAGAGCAGGTATACCGAGAATTGGTCGCTAGAGGCACCGACAAGGAGATCACTCAGCCATCTGCTGTCCGTCGTATCAGCGGCACTGGCGAGAAAGAGTCAATAACCTCTTCTGCCTCCTCCGTGCACTCGGATGTTTCGACATCTGTCTCCCCTCAGATGAACGGTACCGAATCGTCCACGTCCCCTGAGAGAAAACGCAGGTCAAAGGATGAGACTGCTGCCCTGCAGAAGCTCGAGAAGACCATCAGACGTGATCTTGGCGCACGAACAGCCTACTCCAAGTACATTGCCAGTGCTGGTCTCCAAGACGGCTTGTATGGTATCTGCAAAGCATATGCTCTCTACGATGAGCCAGTGGGATACGCTCAGGGCATGAACTTCATTGCTATGCCTCTACTCTTCAACATGCCAGAAGAGGAGGCCTTCACCTTGTTCGTCCGACTCATGTCAAAGTACAACCTCCGCTCTCTCTTCACTGCCGAAATGACCGGTCTGCATCTACACCTCTACCTGTTTGAACGTCTGCTGGAAGACTACGAACCCGCGCTCTACTGTCACCTACATCGACGCGGGGTTCCTCCAAACCTATATGCTACACAATGGTTCCTCACGCTCTTCGCCTACCGCTTCCCTCTTCAACTCGTTCTTCGCGTCTACGATCTCGTCCTTAGCGAAGGCCTAGGCGCTATCCTCAAGTTCGGTATCGCACTCATGCAACGGAACGCTCAGACCCTGCTCGAGATGAAGGACATGGTCCAACTATCCACTCATCTCAAGGAACGCCTCTTCGACGTCTACATTGACAAGTCTCCCTCCGCAACTTCGATCCTTGAATCTGGTATGTAATCTTTCTCGTCTTATTTTATAGGGATAGGCCTCTATCGCATTGCAGTGTGTTGTTCGGGATCGAGCAAAAGTCTGTCGAGAGCCTATGATCCCTCAAGCTCTTAATGGAAACCTCTGCTTTCCAGGATAGCACTCTGCATTGCCACAGCTACTGTGGTCTCATTTCGCATACAAGAAACATGCTAATCTCAGATCACAGGTTTCTTTGGCTCCACCTCTGGTGCAACGGACAAAGAAGTCTACCGCGCCGATGAACTCGTCCGCGATGCTTGTGCCGTGATCATCACTCCCGAAACCCTCGCAGCATATACCTCGGAGTTCGAAGAGAAGACGCGCGCGGAAAAGGACCGCGAAATCGAACTGGAGTCACTGAAGAACGAAAACGCAAACCTCAGCACACGCGTGCGGAAACTCGAATTGCGCACCCAGCAATCTGACGCCGAGCACGTGGACCTAGCATCCTCTCTGGTGCGCACAAAAGTCGAGAACGACTCGCTCCTGGACGAAAACGAAAGTCTGAAGATGCAGGTCGAAGAGTTGAGGAAAATGGTCGACAAACAGCCGCAAGAGGTCGAAGACCGCTTGAAAGGCGAAATGGACAAGATCATGGCGAGAAACATTGAAGTGCAGGATGAAAACCGCGGACTGGAGGAGCGTCTGCAGGAGATGGAGCAAGAGTTGGTGGGGACGAAGATGATGTATGCGCAGGTAAGTTGTTCCGAAGCACAGAGATGGCATAAAGTGATTACTGACGTTGCAACAGATGAATGGCGAACACGATGCTCTCAAGCAGAAATTGAGGGATATTCAGAACATGCTGGCGAGCACTGACGATGGGCAAAAGTAAAATGCTCATCTTCCTCTTATTCTTTTTTGCAGGCAACAAACCCTCCACCCCTACCTCAATACAACGCACGAGCGAGCAAAGCAGGCTTTGCATTTTGATTGGTGCCGCTCATCTATTATTTTCTTTCCCCCGCTCAGTGGCAGCATCCTCTGACACTCATCCTTTTCCAACCATCTCACTTGTGTGTTGAAGCAAGAGCAAGAGAAAGGGGTCCATTGCTTTTTTGTATATAACAGCAAACCACTTTCTTTTCCTCCAAATCATTTGCACTTACATCGTCACCTCCGAGCTGGACGTTTCCTTAAATGGTATAAGATGGGACGCAGCAATCATCGCTCACGACTCACCTCTTGGTTTCCTACAACGATTAGAGACTGGTGACCTACAGGTTCTGGTCTGTCATCTGCAACATTTCTACAGTTTCGAAAGGCATCTTGTCATGGCGCCGAGTCAGTCTATCACGCAGATGTAAAGCAGTTGTCCCATGGCTTGGAAATGTTCTATAACACAAAATCTTGACTTTTCTATCAGATCGCCAAGTAGTTTTTCAACGCCTTCATTTTCGTTCCAAAAAGCATTGTACAAAATAGAGATATATCGTCATCACATCTAGAATCTCAAGTCCCAGCCGATCTTGGGACCGATCTTGGGAAGCTCCTCGGCCACGCTCTGCACGTCCTTGTCACCACGTCCAGAAAGACAGATGACGATGTCCTCGTCCTTCTTCATCGTCTTTGCCAACTCCATGGCACCGAAGATGGCGTGCGAGGTCTCGAGAGCTGGGATGATGCCCTCGAGTTGCGATAGCAAACGGAACCCGATGAATGCTTCGGCGTCAGTGGCAGCAATGAATTTGGCGCGATCGGTATCCTTCCAGTTGGCAAGCTCGGGGCCGACACCAGGGTAATCGAGACCGGCCGAGACGGAGTGTGTGTCTGAGATCTGGCCGTGCTTGTCTTGCAGGATGTAGGTGCGTACACCGTGGAGAACACCGTGGGTGCCGCCGGAAAGAGTGGCAGAGTGACGGTCAGTGTCGATACCGTCACCACCGGCTTCAACACCGAGAAGCTTGACGCTAGGGTCGTTGGAGAAGGGGTGGAACATGCCTACTGCGTTGGATCCACCTCCTACACATGCGACGACAGCGTCGGGGAGCTTGCCCTTCATGGCCATCATTTGCTCCTTGGTTTCACGGCCGATGATGGACTGGAAAGTGCGGACGATGGTAGGGAAGGGGTGAGGACCAATAGCTGAGCCAATGATGTAGTGAGTGGTGTCAAGCTTGACAACCCAGGCACGCATGGCCTCGTTGACTGCGTCACGGAGGGTACGGCTGCCAGCCTCGACAGCGATGACTTGAGCACCGAGGAGCTTGATGCGGAAGACGTTCAAAGCCTGGCGACGGACATCCTCGGCTCCCATGTAGACAGTACACTTCATGCCGAACTTGGCACAGACAGTAGCAGTGGCGACACCGTGTTGGCCAGCACCAGTCTCGGCGATGATCTCAGTCTTGCCCAGACGGCGAGCCAGAAGAACTTGGCCAAGGGCGTTGTTGATCTTGTGCGAACCGGTGTGGTTCAAGTCCTCACGCTTCAACCAGATGTTTGCACCGCCAGCGTGCTCAGTAAGGCGCTCGGCCAAGTGCAAATGGCCAGGGCGACCCATCCATTCATAGTATGAGCGGTACTCCTCCCAGAACTTGTCGTCGTTGATGGCAGCCTGGAAACCGTCCTCCAGCTCGCGCAAGCAGTCCATCAGCGACTCGGGAACGTACTGACCACCAAACTCTCCGAATCTTGCAGGGATGGCATTCGAGTCCATGGGCCCGTCGGTGTTGAGTGCCTCGATCTGGTCGGCAAGACCAGGACCGTCAGGGGTATCCTTGTCCTTTACGACACCATCGACGTGGATCTCCTCGGGAAGATCCTCCCTCTCGGTATTCTCGAGGCTGGCTTCCTCGCGCGGTTGCGACTTGATGATATCTCTGCGCTGGGTGATGCCATCCAGGTAGTCCTCAACAGCCTGAGCGCCCTGACCAGCAGGGGCGTCGGCAAGAGTCTGGATGATCTGACTGCCAATAACAACACCCTCGGCCATGCTGCCGATGCTCAAGTAGTGCTCTCTGGTGCTGACACCGAAGCCAACAGCAGCAGCGACACCACCAGAGTATTTGTGAACACGGTCGAGCAGCTCGGGCAGAGCAGTGTTGACCGAGCTAGTTGCACCAGTGACACCCATGCGCGACACGACGTAGATGAACGAGTCGGCAATCTTGCACAGCAGCTTCATGCGGTTCTCTGATGTAGCGGGGGCGATGAGGGGGATGTATGAGAGACCGATCTTGGAGCAGTGGTTGCGGAAGCGGACAGCCTCCTCTGGCGGCAAGTCGACCATGATGAAACCATTGACACCGGCAGCCTTGCAGTCCTTCAAGATCTTGTCCTCGCCGTAGCTGAGTACGGGGTTGTAGTAGCCCATGAGCATGACGGGGGTGCGAAGACCTCTTTTCCTTGCGTCTCTGACCATCTGGATCGTCGAGACAATGTTGACGCCGTTCTTCAGGGCTTGTGTGTTTGCTTTTTGAATGGTAGGGCCGTCTGCGATAGGATCGGTGAAGGGCATGCCGAGTTCGATAATGTCGGCACCGCCAGCCTCCATGGCCAGCATGATATCGGGAGTCTCCTCGGGAGTAGGGAAGCCGGCAGTCACATAGGTGACCAAGGCAGGCTGTGGGCATGTCAGTCGACTGCGAGGCTCGTGTGCGCATTGTCTGAACCGACTCTGTTCTCTTCCTTAGCCTTTGCGAATGTTCTCTTGATGTGCTCCATGATGGGTGGTTGTGTAGAGGGAGATGGAGAGATGAATATAGAAGGCAGATGTGCCGGCAGGAAACACTCGAGGAATTGACTTCTTGTGCAAGTCGAGAGTGTGGGCAGTTGCAATTGACGTGGTCAAGAAAGTTGTGGTGAGTCAAACAGAAAGCGCGACCCACGGCATTCAGCACCACATTCGGGAGTGGCGGGGTCCGTGCACGGACTCTTCCCCTCCATCGTTCGCCTTGTTCGTCGCCTGTCAACCATCTTTTCTACGGAGTAGCATCTCTCCTTCTTGTTCTAATTAGTACTCGCCTTGCGGACGATGCAGTTGACCTGAGGAACTCTGTCCTCTCTTGGGTCTGCCTGCAGTCCAGACGTCGTGAACTTGATGTGCCTGCCTCTCGATCTGCAATTATGGACTGAGGCTCACCATCGGCTCATGCGGCAGCACTTCCGGCAGCACAATGAAGTGACTCACAAGACAGAGCCTCCCTGTAATGACTGCGAATTGAGCGAACAGGATTAAAATCGTCCTGTTTGTTTTATCGTCCTACGCCTCTGTCGCCGAGAACAATTGATCTTGCGCATCCTTCGTTCGGTTCCCGAAAAGGAAGACAAGAAGCTCATGCATTGAGTCACGAAGATTGAGTCACGAAGAGTGGTGTAAGTGTCAAAAACTACTCTTGCTATCTCGTAAGACCTGGTGTAACAATACGAGTTCATCATGGCTGCCATACAAGCGCTTCGCTGTACCAACATGACCTCGAGGCTTCGAGACATCCAACTCAGCGCTTAGCGAAACCTCGCCACACGCTTCCGACCCTCGGGGCCTTCGACGTGACATGAAACAAAGACAACTGATCTGCTTCCATAGCCGCCCATTCATGGACAACAGCTCGCTTTACAATGAGCGTTCTTGATTGGCTTTTCCGAGACAATAGAAGCGTGTAGGTCCTTCCACAGACAATAAGACTTTGATAGTCCCTGCTTTTTCTTCTTTGACCTCCATTCACGACCTTTTGTTGGCGCCGACACAATTACATTCATTCAATGTCGCAATAGATTCGTTCATTGTCAGGCGTGCTTTGTCTTTCTTCCAGCACTCTTTCAAGTTCTGCTTCTTCGCACTTCTTCTGTTTCCTGCTTCTAGACAACCTTTGCAAAAACACACCATACGCTGGACGTACTTCTACCTCTTAATCGACCTTCGATATCTTCAAACCTCCGCCACCTTTTCGAACTTGAAGCCTTTACGAAAACAAATCCCGTCAAGATGCCCTTCAAACAGACTTTCGAGAAACACCTCAACAAAGATCTCGAGTCCAGCCGTGATTCAGCTCTCTACCCACCACCCCTACCACCTGCAGACCTAGAATCTCAGGCCCCCCCACCGCCGCCTCCTGCAGCTCCTCAAGTCTTCGCCAGCTACCCAGAGCGCAGAGGCGGTATCTACATCCCTACAATTCTGTTCATCCTCCTGATCCTGGTCCTGCTCTTTGAGTCCAGTGTCCTCTTCGTCTACACAGTCGTCGCTCTCTGGAACACCCTTCCCATCCCCATTGCTGCTCAACCCATGCCATTCCCTCAACAGCAACTCTTGCAGCCCACCACAATCACCTCACTCTCAACGTCCATCTCGACTACAACGCTATTCAGCACCGTCACTCTCTCGGCTAGCACACTCCCCGCCTCCACAACCACCGTGTCCTCTACAACTACCATCGTGCCGTCGCCTACGAGCATCCCTCCAGTCACGGTCACCAAGCCTGCTCCAACGATTACCGTCACGAGTACGTTGACGCCTTTTGAATTGCCTTCCATCACCACCATGACCTTGATGAGCACGACGAGCGAGAGCGACACTCGCAGCACGACTACAAGTACTACTGTCATCACTGCTGGCGCCAGATAAAAGATTGCGTCTGGGATGGAAAGAGGAGATACTGCATGAGAAGAAGGGGAGTTTTGAGTAAAGAACAGTTTGGGTATGATATTAGTGATCTTTCTTGCCAAAGAGAGCAAGGGATAATAGATTTGAGAAAAGAGGAAAACAGAGAGTCTGGAACTCCCTCTTTTTCCTCTTTCTTATATCAGAAATGAACAACAATGCAAACATCAGAACCCCAATTTGACCCGTGTCGTGTCCTAAGTAATGTGAACAAAAGTGTCTCAAATGTGATCAAGCCACATGAATATTCCATGAATTGAAGCAGAAAAGGGTAAAGAGAATTGTGAGAACCTTTGTAGATACATGTCCACTGTTTGGTATTGCGGGGATAAAGACAAAGACAAAGACAAAGAAAAGAAAAGAACACAAAGATAACTGCTCTTCTCCCATGAAAGTAATGTTGCTAATCGATCCTTTGTCCTCTCCATCATTTTTGAGCATCAATCATCAGATTCGCATTTGCAGAAGAAAAACACAGTGAAAAGAAAAAACAGATGATGAGGGCCAGGCTTTCCTGCCCAGGACAAAGGAGATAAAGGAAAACACACGGGCCATGCTCTCGAAATGCAAAGATGCTCATTGCCGCCCACGAACGCCAGAGAAGATGTAAAGGAGAACTCCATGAACGCCCGCTCAAGATTATAGCTCAAAGGCCACGCCCTTCTCAGCAGCCAGATTGCGCAAGTAGGTCTCCATGCTGTTGTTGCCCAAGTGAATCTCTTCAAGGAAACGAGTAGTCTCGGTTAGGACGGCGCTCTTGCTGAAGCCGCCAGTCTTGAGGTTGGGCACGAGTTCGTTGAGATCTTCATAACCTTGCTTGATGATGTTGCGACGCTTCTGCTCAGAGCGGATGTGATTGCTGCGCTTCTGGTCCTCGGTGAGGTTCTTGCGAGCGATGCTGCCGAGCTTGCTGTTTGCGCCAGACGAGGCTCTGCGACGCTTGATCGAGGGCTTGGACATGTTATCTTCGCGGTCGTTGTCGTACGAGTCGGCAATGGTGTTGTCGCCGTCGGGGCTCGAATTGTTGACGCGGAAGGCAGGAGAGGTGACGGATGCGTCAAATCCGTGATCGTCTGCGCGCTTGGACTTGCGACGCTTGTTGTTCTTGGGCTGGTCAGACTCTCCAGTCGAAGTCTGATCAGCGAGACTGGCAAGAGCCTGCATGCTACCAGGGTAGTAGCTGTGGATGCCTCTGCTCAGGTCAGGAGTATGAGGGACCGAGTTCTCGACAGAAGACAAGGCGTCATTGGATGATTGAACCATGTTGCGGGCGAATTCGACGTGCTGGATGGTGCTGGCCTCAAGATCTGAATAGGGGGCGGCGTAACCAGTTTGGCGGAAGTTATTGTCCGAGCCAAAGTGGAACATGGGAGTGGTGGAGTGATGAGAGGAGGAAGAGTGGGAGTGGGGATGTGAGTGAGGGTTTGTTGTCGGATTGTCAAACGATGCACGAAAGTGACCATTGGCTGGGGGGTACTGCGCCGCCGAGGAACTAGTCGTCGCGGGGACTGAGAAGGGAAAGGAAGCATGGCGGCTTGTGCTCTGCACGACGGGCTGCTGCGGAGTTGCAGACTGAGGAAAATTTGCAGAACCAAGACCTTGATTGGGGTTTGCTCGATAGGAGAACAAGGTCGAGGCAGCATGAAGCACATCTGCAGATGCGTTTGCTTCTGGAATGCCCACAAGGGCGAGCAGATCCTTGGGGTCTTTGGGTGCCTGGAAGGACCGCTGGCTGTAGTTGGAGTTCTGGAACTGGAAGCCTTGCTCTTGATTTGCATATGATACGGGCAATGTCTGATTGTCTAGAGGATACATCCACTGAGAGTCGTTGAGTTGGTCGAACTGCTGGAGCCTCGTCTCAGGCAGGGAGTTCATGTTGGCCAAGAAGGCGTCGGGGAGGTTGTCTGGGCCTCCATAGTGATCTGGATCGCTGAAGAAGTTCTGGAGAGTGGTGGACTCGTCTTGGTCGAGCAGCGGCGGGCCCGAAGGCAGGTTCTCGGGTTGGTAGGGAAACTCGTCTGTGAGCGTGTCAGCACTGCAGTGAGAGAGCGATGAGCTAATGCTCACATCCAAAGGGAGTAGTGGACCAAGACGAACGGTTGTCGGAAGCCATCATGTCAGGGACGGCAGGTACGGGCGGGAGTGTGGCAGGCTCGGCCGACTGTTGCGGCTGCAAGCTGTCGCGTCTGTTCTGTTCGGGAGCGCCTGGGCTGGGAAGGGCATCATCCTAGTATGACCAAGGGAACCCGGGTTGGCTCATCGAGTATCTTTCGAGATTAGAGATGGCTCGGGGCTGAGTGGTGCTGAGCAGAGTCGAGTTCGAGGCGGGATGTCGCAAGCAATGGCAGGATGAGTGTGTCGAGTAACGATTAAGTGAAAAGATACTGATGCTGCTCTGTTGCTATCCTGAGAGAGTCTGGTTGTGGTTGTGGGCGTGGTCGAGGGCGCATCCATGTCGAGGGTGAATGATGCAGCTCTTTGCATGTGATTGACCATGGTCTGCACGGGCCACCTGATCGTTGCTTCCTTCTCTGGCACGCACGTGAACTTGTCTGCTCCTGCCTGAGGTTGCCTCTTGCTGCTTTCATCTCTTGCTTTCACAAGTTGACCGCAGTTTAGCTTCTTGCTTGGAGTGAAAGTGTGCTGCACGTCGCGCCTGCCCTCTTCGTCCATGTCACTGCCATCTCGTCTCTCGCTTGCTCAGGTACCGACCCCACTACCATGGCCATACAAACCGCAACGTGACCGTGCAGCAGCAGCATGTGGCCTCCACTGAGGCCCAAACATACAGTACATGAGGCCCGGCCCGTCTGCATTGTGACCATCTCTTTAACTTGACGTTTGCTGTCGTCTTCCTGCTCATCGAGTACTGATGAACACATGGTATTGCTTCAAGTCTACACCAGCTTCATGGTTGCTATTGGCATACATCACTTTTGATTCAGTGGGACTCGAGCGAGAGTTTTTGTCTTTGCGAACGCCTTTTGCAGAAACGTCTCTTGTTCTGTCTAGAAATCACCATGCAGCTCGCCGCCCTACACACTCCGCATTTGCGGTCCGCTGTGTGCCGCTTTGCAGATCCGGAGCCTCTCTCTTGCAGCCCTTGTGATGTTACAGACTTTGGCACACGGCTAAGGCAGACTTCATGTCACACCAAACTTTTGGATGGCGGAAGAATTCAGATCCTGCAGGATGATCTGCAATATCAAGCAATTCTTCCGAAACGTGTTGCCTCTGCTTGCGGAGTCCCCATAGGCGAATCAAGCCACCTTTCTGATGATAGCTTTCGCTTGTCTCGTCTTGGTCTGGACGCCTGAGCATGCTTGTTGAAGATCAACCGACAAGACAATTTGAAGGTCTCCTCTTTGATGTGATAAGAACACGCAAAGTATAAGTATCATGCCTTCGCGCAGTGTCTTACCTATTCCCTCCTTCAACCCTTTCTCCTGCCCTCTTATATCCACGCCAACATGAAATCCATCGGTAGATATATTTCATATACAAAACCTGTCCTGCCTATCCCACTGACTTTTGCAAGCGCTCCAATCTCTGTCATTGTCTGGACTGGTTGCTGGAGCTGTAGCTGCTCCAACTTCGACTCATGCTACAGCCGCCGGCCCCTGTCATGTAACATCTTATTCTGGCGTCGCTGCTGCCGTATCTTCTTGCACCAACATCGTTCTCGACGGTATTGCCGTGCCTGGTAACACCACCCTCGACTTGACTAAGCTACAAGCCGGATCCACAGTGACATTTGCCGGAAAGACAACTTTTGCCTACGCAGACGCAAACTATGACATGATCAAGGTCGCCGGTACTGATGTCACCATCACAGCTGAGAAGGGTGCCATCATCGACGGCAACGGCCAGGCCTGGTGGGACGGTCTCGGTTCGAATGGAGGTGTCGCAAAGCCAAACCACTTCATCACTGTCAACAAGGCTATTGGCAAGTCTGTGGTCAAGAACCTTGTCATCCAGAATTATCCTGTCCATTGCTTCTCTATCAGTGGCAGTGATGGGCTTGTTGTAGAAAATATTCTTCTAAACAACACAGCCGGCGAGGCTCCTAACAGCAGATCGAATGGACTCGCTGCTGCCCACAACACAGATGGATTTGATATCTCAGGCACTAATGGCATGGTCTTGAGAGATTCGACGGTATTGAACCAGGATGACTGTGTTGCTGTGACCAGTGGCAACAATATCACCGTTTCGAACATGTACTGCGATGGTGGCCATGGCCTGTCGATCGGAAGTGTCGGTGGCAAGAGCAACAACAACGTCACCAACATCCTTTTCAAAAACAGCAAGGTACTGAACAGCCAGAACGGTGCAAGAATCAAGTCCAACTCAGGAACCACTGGCTACATCGCCAAGTAAGTCCTGTACATCGCTGTCATTATCCTCATCAATTCTGACTCTCTTCAGCGTCGAGTACCGCAATATTCAGGTCTCGAACATCGACATCTACGGCATCGACATTCAGCAAGATTATCTCAATGGAGGCCCAACGGGAAGCCCTACGAACGGCGTGATCATCAAGAACATTACCATGTCCAACATTTTTGGTACTGCTCAAGCTAAGGCTAGGGACTATTACATCCTCTGTGGAGATGGCAGTTGCTCGGACTTTACCTTCAACAACATCCACATCACGGGAGGAACCAACAGCTCCTGCAACGTCAAACCTACCGGCAACTTCCAATGTGTTTGATATGAGTCTGCCATGGGCGGTCGCGACGCATTCGTGTGTCAGACGTGCTGGCGCTTAGAGAGCTGCAGTAGTATAGCGTTGCACATGTCAAGTTATTCAACCATGATATGTAGCTTGGTTATTGGGTCCTTCCGTAATCTATTCCAATCTACTCGGCTTGTTCGATGCAATTATGGCGACCACAGACCAATTGCTTTTGAGATAGTTTCGGGTTGTATGTCGTTTGGAGACTGTTTGAATGCTGTATAAGGTCTTTTTCTCGGCGATCATGGGAGGGAAGGTAGAGGCAAAGAAACATGAAAATAAGATATATCGTCATGAAAGTGGACTACCATACTCTAAAATGGTCAGACCTGGTGTCTTCTTTGACCCTTCGGCTTACATTGCTTTTTAGAATGCAAAATCCGCACTTGTCATGAGGGTAGTCGCTGTTGTTTGATGGTTGACTGAGATAAGGACGGATGCTGTCGCTTGTCCTTCGTCCAAAACATTCGTAATATCTCCTGACCTGTCTGCTGCTGAGGTGTATTGTCCTGTGCCCGCTTGTTGCTCGGTCATATTGCAGTATCGAGACTCACTTGTAGCGACAATTGCCAGTCCGTGGCAAACCAAATCCTCTCAACTATTGAGGGTTTGCCTGGCTTGCGCCACTGCTTCTCCATGCACTCAAGATCAGATCAACAATGTGATCTACACCCTTGCCATTCTTGACCTGTGCGAAGATAGTGGGACCACCCTCTCTGTATTGACTGTTAGTGAACGTCGACACAAAGGGTGCTCAAAAACCCATACCTGATCTTCCTCGAATCTCTATCCATGACCCCCAGATCAGCACCAATCAGCTCAGCCAGATCAGTCTTGTTGACGACAAGCAAATCAGACTGCGTGATTCCCGGACCACCCTTGCGAGGAATTTTGTCACCCCCCGAAACATCAATAACATAGATGATAAAGTCCGCAAGCTCGCGGCTGTAGTTTGCAGCCAGGTTGTCACCACCAGACTCAATCAGCAACAACTGCGTATTGAATTCTTGATGCAACTCCGTCAATGCTTGCAAGTTTGCCGAAATGTCCTCGCGAACAGCAGCATGAGGACAACCTCCGGTTTCAATAGCGCGAATGCGTTCGGCAGGTAGAGCTTGGTGTCTGGTCAGGAACTCGCAGTCCTCGCGGGTGAAAATGTCGTTGGTGACGGCGGCGATGTTGTACTTTTCACGCAGGGCGAGGCAGAGAGCCAGCATCAGAGCAGTCTTTCCCGAGCCCACGGGGCCGCCGATACCGACTGTAAAGGCTCGTTCGCGGAAATCGCGGCCTTCTACGATGGGCATCTCGCGGCCCAAGAAGGAGCCAGGGCCGTCGAGGATCTCATGGGTGTGGCCATGGTCAACGGCGTCGTGGGAATGGGAGTGGGCTCCGTCGTGTGAGTGAGACATGGTGCAATAGCTTCAATAACAGAACTTCGAATGGAAAACAGCTGTTACAATCAAAACTTTGGAGAGCTTGATGTCGAGGGGTCTTTGTGGAGGGTCCCGAACGGGTGGGGCAGCGGGAGATAAGGGACCCGGTCCAAGCTTCATACCCGCTATCGGGAGCCGACGACAATATTAAATTGCTCATCCTTCAACTCTAGCAACACTGACTGAGTATATGGTATCGACTCATGACCAAGATCGATGTGCTAAAAGAGGTGCCTCAGACGATCAGGTCAAGGCAGCGAACTCCTAATTGCTATTTCAATTAGTATGCTAAGTTGATCGTGCATGTAGACAGGTCTATATATCTACGCTGCAAATACTATTCAATACACATACTCAAAGTTAGGATTCTGCTTGTCCGTCAAATTGCTGAAGGCCGTATCGTTCAGTGCAGCAGCTTCACCACTCTCGCGCATACGAAGTCTGATCTTCTCCTTGCGCTTGTTCTCCCAGATGAAGCAATATCTCAGCACTCCGAACAGCAAAACTTCGATGCAGTTTGCCGTCAACAAGGAGCCGATACCCAGAGGGTATGAGGGCGCCTGCTCTTGTCTGTAGAAGAACGGACTAACGATGTTTCCAACACACGCCCCGAACCAGATCATTCCAGATACTATCATCTTCTTCGACTGACCGCCTGTGTTACTCGTGACCAGTGATAAGGACAGTACGAATGAGGCCTGATACGAGCCCGTCAAGTAGCTACGCATCTGTCAGCTTGGATACACGATACTTACCCAGAGGAATGTCTGGACTTACAAACAGATCAATCGTCCAACATAGGCAGTATCAGGTGCTAATAAGAAGCCCAAGGCGCCGGCGATAGTTGGTAGCATGAAGAGCGCACAAACAATAGTACGGCTGTTCTTAGGAAGATACCTGTTTGCCATGGCTCCGAGACCGATCCATATGACGACTAGAGCTCCCTGAGGAATACCAAGCAGTGCCGTGTGCAAAGTGTCAAATCCTAGGCCCTTAATGACCAGTGTGCTAAAGTTAGAAATTCCGCCGTTAGGAATGTTTGCACTGAACCCGAGCAGAGTAAATAGCCATGTCTTGTAGTCGAGGTAAGCCTCTTTGATCTGGTCCCAGTTGATACGCTTCTGCTCGACCCCGGTCTGGTTGCGGCGCATGCGTGCGATCATGATCAGCTTCTCATCACGGGAGAAGCCTTTGAAGGTCGTAGGTGAATTGGGGAGAAGCAGACAGAGAACAATTGCCCATGCTGAGCAGAATGCGCCGACGATCAAGAACTCATAGCGCCAGGAAGCGAGAGCACCATTGATGTTGCCAATTCCGTATCTTCAAGACTGTTAGAAGCTGAAGCCTGTCTGATTCGCTCGCAAGGATCAAACTCACCCAATCAAACCGCCACCGGCAACTCCTACACCGTTCCACACATACCAGGCTGCGATACGAGATGGCTGCTCCTCACGAGTATAGTACATGGATGTAATGAGCATGAAAGCCGGATCTGCGATTGCCTCGAAAGCTCCAGATAGGATGCGCAGTGCCGCCAAAGCTGGGAAGTTGTTTGCAGCAGCTTGACACATGAGCAATGCTCCCCACATGAAGATGTTGAAGGACAAGTACCACCCGGGTCGGCATCTTTGCATGATGAGATTGGAGGGTATGGCCCAGACCAACCAGCCGAAATAGAATATACTTGACAACCATGAATATTCCTCACCCGTCAGCTTCAGGTCTGTCTTGATACCGAAGATCGCAGCGTAGGACAAGGTCGTTTTGTCGACATACTGAATGATAGGTCAGTTTTTGTCGATGTTCCAAGGCCAACGTCCAATCTCAACCTACATAGAAAAAGTAGCATGTGCCTAGCAGCGGCAGTATACGTGTATCTAGCTTGCGCTTCAATCTCTTTTCGTCCGCTTGGTTGATTGATTCGTCATTGGGATAGCGTCGGAGAGCCTCTGCATAGAGATCCGCTTGGTCGTTGTCGAGCTCGCCAGAAATCGGTTCCTGAGGTTTCTTGTAGTCGATGTACTCTATCTCCTCCTCCTTCGTTGTATCATCGAATTTGTCCATAGTTGATCATGAGATGGGCTGAACTATGCCACCACATGGAGGCGGTAGAGGAATCAACATGTCTTTATAACAACTCCGCACCGGTCTCCGCATGCATTTCTAGCTTGCTGTGATCGACCGGTAAGAAGCCCGATCAGATCCATGATTGGGACGATCATACCGTCGGCCTCTGACCATGGTTGCTGGGATTGTGGAGTCAGACATGGAATCGAGGTTGTTCCACCAATCAACGCTGGACGAAGCCCGAGACGGGGTGAATCTCCAGATCAACCCCAGCTCTTTCGGATCGTTCCCACAAGCCCTTTCAGCAGTAATAACATTTCCCGAACTCGACCATCACGCCAGGCATGGCCTTTTGAATTGCAGGTATGCCGTTTTGTAGTCTTCTCTCCGCAGTTGAGACCTTTGGGTCTATCTTGGAGCTCAGAAGCACAGAGCCCCACATTTAGCACGAAACCCGGTATTCATCTCTTTTTGGCGCCATATAGCCCCTACGACCCTCCATACGTAGTTTTGCCTGCGAAATGCATTTTTAGACGGCGATACATCCGAGTAATACAGGACTCCATCAGAAAGCAAATTTTTCGAGTGATCGAGTCGAAGTTGTGATTTCGACAAACTGGTTCAATGGGCGTGTAATGCAGCTCTCGTTCTCTCGAGTCACGCTAGCCAATCTAAGCTAGTCCGGGTCAGGTGCACCTGCCGTCAAAAATTTAGGTGGGAGCCCATAGCAAGGTAGCTCGGGAGACAGCCTTGGTCCCAGTCGAGTGTGTGATCTAGTTAAGGAGTGCAAATGAACGGGAATTTTGAGTCGTCGTAAGTCATTTAGGATGGTGAAGGGCCTTGTCGTCACCAGTTACATAAGGGATGAATCATCTTTGCCCCAAGGAGGCGGCCGCAAGCTCATTGCAATTCTCAGTGAATCGCTTGGAAATTTGGAAGTAGCGGCCTTGGACAGCATATAATAAGGCTGCTGCAGCGGCGAACCGAGACATATCTGCTCCTGAGGCAGCAAGGCCGAAAGGCTTGGAGTCCACGTGGGGTATGGCCATTAGTCGAAATAGTAGAGCTTTGTGGCCAAGCTCACAAGCAGAGGGAGGGCTCCGTGAGAACATGCAGTGCCGTAAGAGAGGACCAAGAGTTCGTGGTTTTCTGCTTGCATTTCTGCGAAGCTGAATTTGTCTGACCCGGGAACAAATATGGGGTGGGTCAGAAGACACGTAGAGCAGCCTCGGCCAGTACTGACTGACTGTATCAGCGCTGAGAACATACTGTAATTGATACTTTGTGTCTTTGGTTGGTCTTGAAGAGAGCCAGCAAGCGTGCATGTGCATCTGCCATAGACTTCGCCAAGCCTTGTGAACACGAAACTCTCACTGGAGAACTTCGACCCTCCATTCGCATCTCAACAACAACAACAACACCACCAGGTGTCGACCCAACAACATGGTTGTGATACGACGGCCGGATGCACCGTATATGAGGAAGATTTGACGACAATTTTAGGGCATAGGCAGGGCAAGGGCCAATGAAAGGCCGCCCTTCGCGTTTGCTCAACGCCCTTCTACGCCGTAATACGGTGAATACGACCGTAATTGCTATACGGTCGACAACAGTTTTGAATGCGAGCTGGTACGTATCAGAGAGGCAGTGCCATGAATGTAAGGCAGACACGTAAAATTCAGGATATAACATCGAGAGCTGGTTCCTCTCTCTTTTCTTTTCATCTCATCCCATCTCATCTCCTCATCACCCTCGTCCTTTTCCTCCACAAGCATCAATTCCATCCCGCCTTAGTCCGTCAACCACGCCTACTTGCAAGAATTTTACGCCAGACCATACAAAATGTCCGATACAGACAAGGGAGAGATCAAATTTGTCCTGTATCACTACACTCCGTCCATCGCAGCTGCAGTCATATTCGTCGTGCTCTTCGCTCTTGGCTTCATTGGTCATGTCTACTACGTCGCCAAGCTGCGTGCTCGCTACTTCATCGCTTTCGCCATCGGTGTGCTCTGTTAGTTCTATCACCTTGCCACATCCGGGGATAAACTAATGCCATATAGTTGAGTGTGTAGGTTACGTCGGTCGTGCTCTTTCACACAGCGACAAGGAAGCTCTTGGACCCTTTATCATGCAAAGTCTTCTGATTCTGGTCGCTCCTGCGCTCTACGCTGCTTCGATCTATATGGTCCTCGGTCGCATTATCCGTCTTCTCGGTGCTGAAGAGTACTCCATCATTCGCACTAAATGGCTTACCAAGGTCTTCGTCATTGGCGATGTCTTCTCTTTTCTTGTGCAATCCTCCGGCGCTGGTCAGCAGGCTAGAGGTGATCTTGACGCTTTCAATCTCGGAAAGAACCTTGTCATCGCCGGTCTCATCATCCAGATTGTCATCTTTGGCTTCTTCGTTGTTGTGGCCGGTCTCTTCCACATTCGCATCAACAGGCTTCCGACTGGTGCTTCTGTCGACTCATACCTGGACTGGCGCAAGCACATGCACAACTTGTACTTCTGCAGCGCTATCATTCTTATCCGTAATCTCATCCGTGTGATCGAGTATGCTCAAGGAAACGACGGATACATCATCACCCATGAATGGATGCTGTACATTTTCGATGCTGTCTTTATGCTCTTGGTCACCATCGCTTTCCTTGTCTTGCATCCCAGCAAACTCCTCGGGAATGGACGCCTCGAAAGCAGGGGCGAGCCTCAACTTTATGCCATGGAAAGTGGTCATACCCAGGTCAGATCACATTGTCAACAATTCTAGCATAGACACAGTCATACTCATACGTAATCTAGTCGCCCCCTCAGTCATCTTCGACACCCTTCAGCAAGATCGACAGATCCTAGATCACTCGGCAGATCAATGGATATCATTGTAGCAGAACCTCACACGAAACATAATGGCAGAACGCTCTGGGCTATCGTCCCTTACGCGCGGGTATCATCGGGATCGAGGATACGTAAATGGTGCGTCAGCATAGACGCTTATACCTTCGATAATGGTTGAGATTCATGGTTATTAGACAGGTTGCACGTATCATGTGCAAATAATAGAAAGCTTGGAACAACATATCCCCATTGCCAACCACGGTTTGACCAACATCACTGTAACCCACAGTATGTTTGGGTTTCAACAGATCGTCAGCGATGGTTGAGACCTGGAAAACAACGACCTTGCTGAGTTTGATCAAGTTTTTTGACACTGTAAACTGGATGGTCGTCTCAACGTCTTAGGGCCATCACCATCCACAGCACAAAATTTAGATGTGCTTGCCTTCACTGGAATTCGGGATAGTCTCAATTCTGCCCACCTTGTTTCAAGATTGTTGCGTCTTCACTTTTGTAATCGACTTCACTGGAATCCGCAGTCGCTCTGTCCGACTCGTTGTTATGACCTCCTAAACCTTTCTTCCAGTTTCCTCAACATCTCATCTACAACGCGATGACGAAAAGACGCGGCAAGCGCATCAAGATCGATGCAGCAAGGGAAAAGTTGCGCAACCTAAACGCTGAACTAAACGACCAGATCGAACGCCGCAAGCAGGCTGAGGCTGTGCATCCTGGAACAACACCACGAATCGAGGGCGTATGGACGAGGTCCGAAGTTCGGTATGAGATCTGCATATATAATATGTGTCCCTTGAACTAATGCATTCTCAAATCTAGTGGTATCATTGCTACGTCTGAAGACTTTGTCGAAGTCATCTCGAAAGATGACGATCAAGCTCATGAAAGACGTCCTGGAACTGAAGTGCACCGCGACCTTCTCTACTTCTTCGCGCCCTACTACCGCGCCCTTCTTGGAGGATCCTTCAAGGAGGCTGCTCACAATGTCGTGGTGCTAGACATTGACCTAGCCTGTTGCCAGTTGTTTGTTCAATGGTTGTACACAGGCTTTCTACCGCAAGACGACCAATGGAGTCTTTGTCAACTCTACATTCTGGCCGACCAAACCATGAACTTGACTTTGCGCAGAACAATCATGACACAGATTGTCGAATCCAGATTCCACCCCTCAATCAAGGATCCCGACACAGCAGCGTTGTTGCATTCACTGCCGATCAACTCGACTCTTACTCGCTATCTGCTTGACAGAATGGTTCACCATCGCCATTGCAGGGTCTCTTTTCCCGGGTCTGTTGGGAATGTCGATGTCGTGTCGGAAGGTGTACCTGCCGATTTTGCTCGCGAACTGCAGCGGAGACTTGCACCACACCGCGACGTGCCTCAAGACTGTCCTTGCTGTGCCAAAGCCTGCAATTATCATGAGCATCGCAACACTGAGGAACGCTTTTCAAGTGAGTTGGGCTTTACACAAACAGTGTTTCTGGACGAAGTGCTAACCAAGATAGGCTGTGGTGACAGTTGGTATCCCGAGCCTGAGGACGGATATTGGAGCTGAGGGCTAAAGCTTTTGATGGACAATTCGAATATGAAGACTATGGATGCAAATACCCTTGAAAGCGAAAACTGTGTTTATCGATCTGGAATCTTGACATAAAATTCAAAGTGATTGCGGTGATTCATACCATCTTTGTGAGTGAAACTCTTTGATGTGTTATGGCGCGTTTTTATTTGTGAAAGCAAACAGTGAAAATCCGCCTCAACCAAACACTCCGTTTCCTAGAACAACACGCTCCTTGCGCACGTCGTGTTCCTCTCCTTCTTACGCAAGACCCCCACCACATCTACAACCAAAGCGATTCGAGCAGACAAGATGTCACTAAAATCAGCCGTCGAGCACGCAACGCTATGGAGTTGGATGCAGATCACGTATGTCCAGGATCTGACCGTGATAAATATCTCACAGAGACTGACAGGTCGGTAGCAAAACTCTCAGAGGTGCTACAGATATGATTGTCCTCACTACCACCGAAGACTACACGGCCGAAGACATGACCATCACCGAAATCTTTGATGTATCCGATCAGAGAAAGGTGGAGCGAATGATGACGGTACTGCCTCGCCGAGCTATACGCGTACTGTACAAGGCTTTGCAGAAATGCAATAGTAACTTTGACGATGCTATTGACATGGTCTTTCGTCAGGAAGAGAATGACGACAAGACTAGAGGTGATGACGACCTAGAGCAAGACGGCAAGCCTTTTCAAGCAATGGTTCACCGGGACCTGCTTTGCTTGTTCTCGCCGTACTACCAAGCAGCACTCAAGGGCGAATTCTCCGAAGCCGGAAAGAAGACATTGGATGTGGAGCTCGATTTCATGGCTGGCCGTATGCTCGTTGGCTGGCTCTACAGCGGTCGTTTCACCTGTGTTGGTGGTTGGGAGTCACTGTTCAGCTTGTATGTTTTTGCCGACAAAACCGACATGCTGGCACTTCGTCGAGCCATCATGACAGTGATTCTGGACGTAACAAAACGTCCCAAGCGGATGCCGTCCTTTCTCCAAGTTTCGTTAGCACTGGAATCGTTACCTTCGACTTCTCCACTCTATCGATGGATTTTGGCCAGATACGTACATCACTGGATGCCGAAGTACGAGACACCAGACACCGAGCTACCAAACGAGTTCCTCATGGAGTGGTTGAAAGCAGCTGCCGTCAGGACGTGCGAAGTTCAACTAGGATCCTGCAGTGACTGTCCATGCTGCAGACTGGACGCCTGCGACTTCCATGAGCACGAGAGCATTGAAGAGTGGAAATCTAGTGAGTCGAGATGTCAATTGGAGTAGCAAGAAACTGACATGAAGTAGCATGCAGTGCAGGCAAAGACTTCGTAGTCAAGCAACCCAATGTTGCGTCCCTCAAGAACAAGACTGGCCACAAGACGAGCTCTAAGACTGACAAAAAGAAATGAACTTATCATTCTGTTTCCAGGATTGCGTCTAGATGAAGGGTTTTGCTTCGTCTCGACGTGGACGAGTATACGAGGTGGTCGGATGGCCCACAACTTTCTAGAGGAGAGATGTACAAGCAAGAGCGGGAGACCACATCTTCAGAGTGGTATAATTGAGGACTCATTGAGGTCTGCGCAACACTTTGCCGATTATGCAGCGTTTCTACTATCGTTCCTTGATCTCAGCCTCATTCACAGCAATTGAAACATACCTCATTGAACTTCTCCTAAACATTTCTTCTACACTGACGTAGACTGTGTATGCTGAGTCAAATCAAATGTGCTATATCAATCCATCAAAGCTCATAGCTGAAAAAGCAAGTGAGACATTCGCTGGCTCCAATCAGCACATTGTTTTGCCGACTGCCTTGGGCCAGCAGCAAAGGAAAAATGCGCAAAATTATCAGAAACAACAGACAAAAAGCTTCAGCGCACAAGCCCAAGACAAAAACAAAAGAAGATGCTCTCCATCAGGGAATCGAACCCTGGTCTCCCGCGCTTGACGAGAAGTGACTCTTGACAAGCGGAAATCATGACCACTAGACCAATGAAGATGAGCCA